>KE158991.1:27406-67308 GCA_000411055.1 Leavenworthia alabamica | reverse complement strand
TATGTTCTCTACTTACAGAACTCGGTTTTAAGCAAACAACAACACCAGTTATTTTCTGTGACAACATAGGCGCCACTTATCTCAGTGCAAATCCAATTTTTCATTCGCGGATGAAACACCTAGCTATTGATTATCATTTCATAAGAGAACAAGTTCAAGATGGAAGGCTTCGAGTAGCTCATGTCTCCACTAATGATCAGTTAGCGGATGGTCTAACAAAAGCTCTCAACAGAGCACGGTTCACTACACTGCGAGATAAGATTGGAGTGTCACCAGCCCCTCCAACTTGAGGGGGCGTATTAGAGTAAATCATATCCATCAGTTATGATATTACTCTTTAATATTATTCCACTCAAATATTTCTCATTATTAGTGTATATATATTTTCCATTTTTGTATATATTCATATTGTATAAAATGTACAATTTACAATGAATAAATCATTCATTCTCTTTATCATTATACTATATAACCATTGGAATTAATAATTAGGAAAAACATCATATGCATGTTAAGAACCATTTGAGTTGTCGGTGGTTGTGTTGTCGGTGGTTGTGTTGTCTGGTCTTTGTAAAGTAAGTTAAAGCATATCCATCTAGAGTCAGTGTAATGAATTAGTTGAAAATCTGGTGGGCCAAGCTTTCTTTATCGGGCTGACTCACCTTTGAAATTAGTCGGATGACTTAACTCGGCTGTGGTTGGACCAAGTTCTAATCCTCGAGCCCATGATCTGGATCATTCAAGACATATAACTCTTGAACGTTTTTATAGTATATATATCAATGTCTTGAATATATAGTGTATGACAATTATCAGTAATAACTTTCAAGTAAAGTGAAAAGTGAGTTGAATCCATGAAAGTAAATGATAATTATGAAGGCGCTGGCCATGTTGGACTGAACATAATAAAAGAATTAGAATAATATAAAAATGGTTGCGTAAGGAATGAAACTATCTTTAGTAAAACACATATGTATAAACAATACCACACACACATGACACAACTAAACACTACATTTGGTATAATTAATGATATTTAAACTTTTTTACATGAAAATTTGTTGTTTGCTCAGTTACTATTAAATTTTATACGATGGTTATGTGTAGTTAATAGAAGTCAATCTGGTTATTAACACTGTGTTCATTGCTTTAATTAAAAAAAAAAACATTGTGTTCACTGCATTGTATTGGAAAAAAAAAATAGAGGAGATCCTGCAAAACTAATTATTAGTATAAATAAGATGAATTAATTACGCCCAGATTTCTTTATAAAAATAAATTATGGATGTATTCACTATGAAATTTCAACAATAATAAAAAAAGAAACATCTTTTTATTTTCTTGACATTTATTTCTTTAAATCTGTCACTATTGTATTTTAGAATCCCCATGTAAGGTTTTGTTATGGTTAATAATAGCTTACTCTTGTTAAAAAGCTAGTAAAACTAGAATTTAGAGAGATTTAATTTAAATAATTAATAGTGTTATTAAAACATAAAATTTAAATATTTTAAAAATCAAGTGTTATTGGATTGATAACTTTAAAATACACAATCAAATCAAATCAAATCAAATGTTATTAAAAGCATCATAAATTTTTTATTTAAAAAATATAAATATCAACTTTTTTAGATTTTAACTAAAAATTTTAATTTACCAAATCATCTCAGATTAAAAATAATATCGAATTCAAATATTCAATTCTTATTATATAACACATTCCAAATAAATATTCAAAGGAAACTAATTTTAGAATAAACGTATAAAAATAACATAATATCTCATGTATATGTATAGTCAAGTCAGACGAGTCACAAACGACTAGGACACAACACTGATCCAAGCAAAGTCCCAAAACAGTCAACAAATCTCAATTCTCATTTATTTATTTATTTTGGAAGAAAACAAAAATAATATTAAAATCCAATTTTGGAGAAAGAATTATTCTCAATGCTTTTGGCGTTTTGATAATGGCGTAACCTCAAAATCTCTCTCACTTCAATTTCTTCTTACTCACTCCTCTTCATCATCTTCTTCTTCTTCTCCTTCTCTCTCTCTCAGTTTCGTCTTCCTAAATCTAGATTCTACATTACATTCAAAAAATGGGAAGCTGCTTCTCTAGTTCAACTAAATCAACGGCTGAGATCTCACCGTTTGATCTCATCGTCAAACCTCCTTCCTCCACCGTCACTGCACCAACTCACGTTTCCGCTTCACGAAACCTTACAACTTCTTCAGCCACAGCAACGCCTAGCTTCACACCAACTGTTAAATTGTACGGACCATCTAATAGTCTTATGACTTCATATCTCCGTTTCGCTCTTCTTCACAAGAAAGTTCCTCTCCGTTTCATTCCATCAGAAGATCAAAAAACAACGATTCAAATCGGATCAGAAACAGTATCAGGATCTCAAGAGATTCTACTCCGTTACATCGAAGATAAGTTTCCAGAACCGAGACTAATGATTTGGAAATTTAATCTACAAGGTTTCGATGAATCAACTCCATTGATAGTGAAGACGATTTGGCTTCAACATAAAAGTATGATATGGCATATTGAGAGGATGTTGAGATGGTCGGAGGATCTGGCGGCGCGTGGAGGTAAAAAAGCGACGGATCCATCTGTAGGAACACCAAAGATGGAGATTAGGAAATTTGCAAAGAGTTATACACAGTTACAAGAGCTTATGATTGAACATGCTCAAATGGAAGAAACAATCTTGTTTCCTCTTTTAGAATCTGTTGATCGAGGTTAATAATAGATTCATTCTTTTGTAGATGATGATGAGTTTGAATTTGTTTTTAACTCTGGAAAATTCTTGTGTAGGGATGTGTAAAAGTGCTACTGAAGAACATGGAAGAGAGTTACCAATGATGAATGGGATTAAAGAAGATATAAAATCAATTGGAGTTTTGGATTCTGGAATCTGTTCTGAAGCTCTTTCTTCTCTTGCTTCTCGTTTTAAATCATTGCAGGTAAAGAGTAACTATGTCTTCATACAAAACATAGTTTTTGTTTTTGTAATAATGAGTGTTTGTTTGTTGAAAACACAGGTGATGTGTAAAGCACATTTTGAAGAGGAAGAGAAAGATTTATTGCCAATGGTGGAAGCTGCAGAATTAGGGAAAGAGAAACAGAAGAAATTGATGAACCAAAGTTTACAAGTTATGAGAGGAACTCATACTAATTCTTTTGATTTTTTTCTACAAGGTCTCATTCCTCAAGAAGCTATGCAGTATCTTGACTTGCTTATGAAATTTGCTGATCCTGATCTTATCTCATCTTTTCTCTCCTCTCATGTTCTTGATGACTGATTTTTTATATTCTTCTTCTTCTGCCTTACCTTTGTGAAAACTGTACTTGTGTTGTTTGGGCTTGTTGTGTATATAGTTGTTACTATGTTTTCCTCATTCTTTTACTTAAAAACATAAATTATATATATACACATACATATATATATATAAATTACTCATTAGAAGCATGTGTGATGTTTCTAGGATGATTGGCTATATATTTGTGTTGTTCAAAGTAAAAATTGCCAAAAACTAATATTCATAATCATTGGCTCAAGAAAACTAACTACTTAACTTTTTGAGAGGTTTCTTAATTACTCAAAGGGAATGCTTTTTCTTTATACCTGTTTAGTGCCTTTAGAAACTTGAACACCGACAAAAACAAGTAGGAAAACTTGAAACATACACTTAACTAAAAAATCTGAAACAGAAGAGAAAAAAGCTGGTTAAAAAGCATATATACATGATTCAGAGGATCACTACAAAAACTAGTTTGGCGGCCACAAACATTAGACCTGTTGTATTTCCAAAACTAATGACTCGATGTCTCCAACCTCCACTAACTCTTTTATCCTTTCTCGTTTTATCCTTTTATAATTAAAAATCATTTCTTCTTTATGAATTTAAAAGATTGATTGATATAGCGAAAGAAGTTGATTTAAGAAAAAAAAAAAAAAGTGGATGTAACCTTTTATATGTTTGGAACGTCAAAATTGTTGGGTTCTACTGAATCGAACTGAATAAATATATGTACACATTCTTGGTTTTTTTTGGCCATTTTACCCATTGAGCTTAGCTAAGAACTGGCTAAGATTATACTCTTCTGTGTACTGTGATTGATCCCACAGTTCCTCTAAGTTTCCTAGAATTGCCTTGAGTCCTTTTCCAGTTCCAGTAGCATGTTCATTATCCTCTGATCCCTTCTTCGAAGACGCTCCACCCTATACAATAAACCCACCATTATTAACCACACCTATCTGCTTCTTCAGTTGATATTAGAATATAAATTAGTACCTTTTTCGAAGTTTCAGCTGAAGCAAATAAGTCAAGCAACTGATCAGTGTTCATTGTCTTCATACTTGCATTCTCAGCATTGATTACTGTATTGGCAACCGACACTTTGAATCTTTGAAGACTCATCACTTTCTCTTCAAGTGTGCCCCGCATTATCAGACGGTGTACATTTACAACTCTCTTCTGCCCCAATCTATGTGCTCTGTCCATTGCCTGCCACATTTTATTCACCTCTATATTAATAATAATCCATATAACCTGAATGTACTCTTTATAAAGTGTTTTCAATAGTAAATGGAAGAGATGTGAAACTCTTCTTGCAAAGTGAAGTATCTACCTGATGATCACGCATTGGATTCCAATCATGCTCCATAAATACTAGTGTGTCAGCAGAGGTCAGGTTCAACCCAAGCCCACCAACTGAAGGAGCAGAAAGAAGTTGTTTCAGTTATAACTCGGTCAAAATTTCTATGCTTCAGAATTTTCAATGCTGAGTGGAAAAAGCATACCATGTGTTGTCAGGAGCAGAACATCAATTGTAGGATCTGAATTAAAAGCCTTTACAATCTCAAATCTTTTCTCCGGTACAACTGAACCATCCAGTCGCATGTATGTGACACTGCTTTCAAGAATAAGGTAAACAGATAAGCAACATATTGAAGAAGTTAGTTTTAAGGATAGAACGACGGACATGGGAATCACAACAAACAAGCCAAATCATAAATCAATTTAAGTGAAAAAAGCAGATCACTTTAAAACTTTTCAAGTTAGAAATTAGGAGCCACTTAATTAGTGACAATAGAAAAAGAGTAAATTCACAAGTTGAACTCGCCTTTTCATGTGGGCTTGAAACAAGTCTTTTTCAATGATGTCTAGTAAAGCCTGCATAAAATTAACATAGTTAGATCTTCGGCAATCTTGTCAGGAAAACAACATAACAGGAAACATGGAAGAAATTAGATAAGCAAGATTAATCAATATGTAATTACTTTGTGTTGTGCAAATATCAGAACTCTGTGCTGGCCTACACTAAGAGTGCCATCTGAAGTAGAAGCATCAGAACCTATTCCACATTCTTCTAAAATTTCCTGAAGCGCAACAAGCTTTGGAGAGTGTTGAACTTTATGAAGCTCAGTGATAATGTCCGAACATCCATTTATCATTGCTGATAGTTCAGAAGCCACCGGCTCTATAACCTTATCGCCAAGTACAAGAAGCGGATGACTGCAGAGCTTAAGCAGGTACTGCAGTGCCTGAAAAATTTAAATCCATACATAAATCAGGTCTCCCCCATACTGTGCATATGATGTGATAAGTGGGAGTGACTACAAATATTGTTGTTGCATTCAATGCAGCAAACAATAATATACCTGGAACACGTGTGTGGATCCTTTCGTTGGTGCGACATCTGCATTGCTGGAATCTGTTGACCCATCAACTTTTATGATACTAGATATTTCTTGCTTAGCATGTGAACCAGAAAATTGCTCATAAAGCTTCAACTGGACAGGACTAAGGTCACAGTATCTGTCCTGAATGATTTTTTCTGGCAAATCGGAGAGGACTTCCTCTTTCGTACGCCGCAGTAAGAATGGCATAACCTACATGATACAAACATTTTATCAGGTAATGATGTACCATAAAGTTCTTAATATTTGCAACGAAAAATCAAAGTAAAAAAACCGGAAAAGATAAACAGCATTACCTGTTTATGGAGTGCTTCCATCGCCAGAACACCCGCTTCAGCATCCTTCGCAGAGCATTTAGGATCTCTAGCTGCCAGCAACGGTTTCCCATAAGATGCTTGAAACTGCCCAACAAAGAAACACATTTCACGCTTAGGACTATAATAATATCCAAAAACACTTCTTCAAAGATAACTTTCAAAAGCGGGCCTGAAAACTGGTAATATTTAACTGCATGATATCAGCAATATACCTGTCTCTCTGTTCCAAGAAATCCAGGCATCAAAAAGTCAAAAAGGGACCACAGCTCCATGATATTATTCTGCAAGAGGGAAACAATATCACTCAGAAGATAAAAGCACACGTATTAAACTTTTTAGACTCCTATGTAACCTGTATTGGCGTTCCACTAAGGATAAGCCGGTGCTGGGCCTTCAATTGTTTCACTGCTGAAGTAATTTTTGATTTAGCATTCTTAATAATGTGTCCCTCATCCAGGATACAATAGTTCCACGAGAACTGTGTCAGATACTCAACATCCTTGCGGACCACATCATAAGATGTTATAATGACATTGTGGTTGTTGAACTGTTCACGGAGAGAAACGCGGTCTTGAGCAGAGCCAACATACTGCAACACGCTTAGCAGAGAAAGGTCGATAAACTTCTCAATTTCAAATGCCCAATGGCCAACTAATGTTGAAGGACAAACAATTATAGATGGGAAAACATCTGGTACATCTGTTGAACCACGGCGTTCTGCTGCATCAGATGCCACAATTGCAGATGCCTGGAGCGTCTTACCAAGCCCCATATCATCGCACAGAATTCCATGGAGCTTAAATCGTTTCAGGAATCCTAACCAATTGATTCCTTCTTGTTGATACCTGAAATAAGAAAGCTGGTAAATACAACAATATAGAAAATAAAAATCCAATATGGAATTCGCATAATCTTATCTATCAACAACCGGGCTAAGCACAAGACCAATTGCCCCAAATTCTATCCATGCTTAAACCAACAATAGGTTTAACCATGCTTAAATTCTACACATGTCCTACCATTGCTCACTAACCGAACCCTCAATTTTGTATTACATGCAACTGAGAAGCCCAAAAAGGGAAAATAATGCCAGTGAAACGACCAAATCAGAATTATAAACACAGAGAAACCTTGAATGGCATAAACGCTCAGAACATAGAAAAAGCTTTCATTTAATCTAGACTATGAGAATTACCTTCTCAATGTAACTTTTAACTCAGTGCAAAGCTTATAATCATCTATATGGGAGTTGTCAAGTAGCTGCTCCAAAAATTTGGCGTCTTCTGCATTGCTAGATAGATCTTTACTCAACCCTACAGGAGGGGAAACCCCACGTGCTAATGGAAGCATAGGTACAAGGGCAGCAAAGCTACGTGTCACGCTCTGCCTAACTGAACTGTCAGCATCGCTCATGCATCTTAGGAGGGGAACAACCAATAAAGGAGAATAAGATACCAGTTCGACACCCAGGCCTTGAACAAGCAAACCAATAAGCATTCCAGCGCCTTGTCTGGCATTAACGCATGTCAAATCTCCCAACATTGGAATAGCATTTTCTACTACTGCAGCCATGACATTTGTTGTCATTGATTTGGCCATTGTCATAACACATCTAGAAGCAGCCAATCTAACAGCCACATGGGAATGGCGAACACATTTGAAAATACAAGGTAGGAGACTTAGTAGTCTAGGTTTCAGTGTTTCTTCTATCACTGGTGCTATTGAACGTACCACCTGAAAAACATAAAAAATAAAATTATATTATGTTAAGGCTCTGCATATTCAGTATTCAATTAATGGATGTACGCTGGTGAATCCATGGAACTAAACCCTCAAATAACTCGAGCACAACTTCACCTACTAAATGAATCTTTGATTATTGGGATTGTCATTAAGCTACGTTCACACATTTCCATGTAACATCCTATAAAAAGTACTTCTATAACAAACAAATGCCCTTCTGTGTGAAATAACTGGAATGTTTCCAGGTTTAGAGTTGAAGAGGACTCTTTAAAAAGCGCATCACATCACTTCCTGCTTATTAAAGAATAAGCTTTAACGTATATATTTAAGGAATATAGAATAGCCAATCCTTATTTACTTTAAAATTGATAAAGTTCCAAACATCTACCAACTGACAGATCTCATTAACTAGAGAATTTGCTATGCAAACTGTTCTCATACACTTCTGGTTTTCACCTATCAATGCTCCGTATACAGAAACAGTTTCTATGACTGCTAGTTTGGGGGTTAAAGACATGTTAATCAGAAGTACTCGTCACAATTATATAAACAGACTCTGGGGCACAAATTTGGTGCAAGAGAATGAAAAATCATAACTATGCAAAGACAATTTGGTATACCTGGATGTTGTTAATCAAGACCTGTGGATCGGAAATAGATCCTATTTTAAGGTCAATATTCTGTTGATCTTCAGGAATTCCAGGAACAAGAACCTCAGTGAGGCACTCCCACAATTTTGGGAGCTTGTCAAACAAAGAACCACCAAATTTCACGCTTAAATGCTTCAGTGCAAGCTCAGATCCTCTCCTGGTTATAAATCCCTCAACTTTAGACCTATCTTCCCCACCAGCCAACACGACTTTTGCCTTTTGTTTTCCTGAATTACTCCGTGAGGATAGGAAATCCAGATCATCAACAATATCCATAGAGCTAATGATGCTAGCTTGAGGTGTTTCGCTAGGGTCCATGCACGTCAAGCTACATATATTCTTGATTAACTTGTCATTGGGGCTGGGCTTCCGATCTACGCAGTAAGCAATAAGCTCCGCAAGAGCCTCAGCAGCTTTCTGCTGTAGTATTTGTTCCTTGAAACAGTATAGAGTCAGTGTTCAGTTCGCTGTACATGAAAACAAACATTTAGTTACAATTGATACCTGCTCTCTTTTGATTGAAGCCATCAGCGGCAAGATTATCGGATTAAGTCTAGAGGGAAATTCAGACATCCAAACAACTGCAGCAGCGATCAGGGAGGTGACTGTTATGTGTAGATTACTCTGCATGAAAGTAAGCCAGAAAAGGGTTTTTAACAGGTTCGATATCGAAAAACAGAATTCTAAGTTTCTATGATCTATGATAATTTAGCAGACCAAAGATTTAAAATAGTACATGAAAGATATCAAAATACATTCCAATGCACCTGGACACATTTTAAGTAACCAGCAGTAGTTAAGAGTTGTTGCCTAGATGACTCCACATCTTCGAAAACTTGCTTCTCTATGGATTCATTTGCAGCACTCTCTTTATTCCACAAAGCTAGTGTTGATGCAAATTCAATTGCCTCATCAGCACTCATGCTCTCCAAATTGAGTTTAGCCGATGATAACTTATCAAAGTAA
Source organism: Leavenworthia alabamica (assembly GCA_000411055.1). Classification (NCBI taxonomy): domain Eukaryota; kingdom Viridiplantae; phylum Streptophyta; class Magnoliopsida; order Brassicales; family Brassicaceae; genus Leavenworthia; species Leavenworthia alabamica. Next base: position 57,915 of record KE158991.1, on the reverse strand, counting down.
TGGCAGGTTTCAACTGTGTGTAATAACTGAGAAGCTTCATTCCTCATTTTGGTGTATGTTCTAGAGAGCTCAGCATAAGGGAGAAGAATGTCTTTAGTGGGGAAAGAAGGGTCGGAGCAAGCTAACAAATCTAGCAGCCATTTCTTAAGAGGACTAGGGAAACAAGGCAAACTTCCACTTCCATCAGAAGGGACCTTGCATTTAATTTCTCTGAACCAAGAGATAAGAATAATGGATGCAACCTGCAAAGCTAGCGATTTAGTCTAAAACATAAAACAAACATCTAGTGAGAGAGAGGGAGAGAGAGCATACCTGTCGCTGAACACCGGATAAAGAAGTAAGAGTACTACTCAGTGGATCAATCACAAACTGCATTGAGCTCTCACTCAAGCGTGATGACAGGATACCTAGCGCAGATGCTGTAACTACCCGGGTGTGGGTCACTGACATCTCCATATCAGAGCCAACAATGATTTTAGTGGACCTGGCAGAAGCATCTTCATTTTTTTCGAGGGAAGGAGAACTTCTTGCATAATCAAAGCCCAGAATGCTGGAAGCTTCATTCTCAAGTTTGACAGCTTTCATCTTAGCAGCAGCTTTGAAATGACTCTTACGAGGGGGAGCTACTGGCCAAAACATTTTTGTAGCATCCAATGTTGAACCATAAGGAGTAGCTGCAAGTTCTATCCACGAAGCCATATATGATTTTGCAGCTTCTTCTAAATATTCCACTGGGCACTGATAAGAAGAGAAATGAGAGACGATCAGAAAGCAGGCTGTCCTAAACACTTAACCTCAAGAAAACGACAAGGTAAGAACAATAACACGTTATCAGGCAGATACAGTATACATGAACCCAATTTGTTTGCAACCAGTAACATGATTCTCACGACATCCGACATGTACTTTCGGCCATTATGCACTTTGGTTATTAGGTAAAATTAAGTAGTAATTAAAGAAAAGGGTTCAGATCCAAATACGTTCTCAGTCTCTGTGACTTGATTTCAAAAGGTTTAAATATGCAAGAAGAAATACCACATGTCATATGCGAAATGGAAGCTACTCTAATTTGAAGTTCAATGCAAACCAAGAACAAAGATCAGTTCATTCAAAGGGTGGAGAAAAAAACAACACAGTAACGATATGATATCTTTTACAAAACACAAGTTTTTTGAAGTACCTGAATCAATAGCCTCCACACTCTCTCCGAACACTCCAGAATCTCCTCAGTTGATTCAAGCAAAAGATTCTGAAAGACAATTCTCAGGGTGTCTGCTAAAATAGAAGATGGCCAAAAAGAGCTATTAGACTGCTCAGAAATGTTCTTTCTGCATCCAGCTTCAAGAAGTCGTTCCTGCCACGAGAAAATTAGGAATTAGTGTAAAGCATATGAAAGGAACATAAAGGTAACTGTATCCTGAAGTAAGAAAAAGGGATTTACGCCTGTTAAATTTGATAGGCCAGTAAAAAACAAGGCACAAGATACAAGTAAATCATACAAGCGGCAAACATAGGCAGCAAGTACGGTGAGAGATTCTATTGCAGAACAAACAATAGAGACCTACCAGGGTTCGAATAGCAGAAAATCGAACTGATGTGATGTCATGCCTTGTAAATGGCCACAACCTAGGGGCTAAACCTGATAATGCATAAGCGCTTTCCTTGATATCTTTTCTTTCTCCAATACTCTCGACATAAACCATTTCATTGAGGTCAATATTTTGTTCCTCCCCCACTGATGATTCCTCATGCATCACCAAAGTCATGTCATCTTGAGAATAGATTTCTGCCAGGAGGTTCATAACACTGCAACAAATTTTCTACTAGTTCAAAATTGATCTTTTGCAGAAAACTTCCAAAACCAAGAAAGGTAGGATTTTAACCATATATGGAGAGCGAAAAGGATAACATGTAATTTTACACTTGTTTACCTGCTGGTGGATGGACTTAAGTCATCCAACTCAAGCAAAATATCCCACAGTAGCATGACAATGGAATGTAGTGTCTGTCCTCTCAAAGAGACAATAGCCGTTGCTGCCGGTATAAGAGCATCAGCGGCAACCGCTCGTACATCATCATCAGAATCCTCCAATCCTGCTTTGCACGCCGGAAGAATATAGCCAAGCAAATCTTCGAGCATTTCCTGCAAAAAATAATAATAAGGGGAAAATAAGAGAAGAAAGCAAATAGTAAACATGCATCTCTACACACAAAGAATGGTTCAAGAAGTCAAGTGAGCTACACAGAGCCTTATACAAATAAAAATAGCATGATAGAAATAGCAAAAGTCCTGTGGACATGGAAAGTGGTAAAACAAGACTATAAATATGTCCTTTTCAGTTTCCCAAAACATGTGTTAACTTATTAAAATTTGCTCCCATGTGCTGGAGTTTACCTGTCGCACAGCAACCAAGTACTTAATACCCAAAAGACTTCCATGACGAATTTCCCATTCAGGCCGGCGCTGAACAAATAAAAATGAGTAAGATTACCAAACAGTTTTATAATTTCTATTTTCTAAAGTCCGCATCAAATTTCTTAGTTTTGAGTAAGTTCAAAAAGGTATGACAAAACATTACCTGCATCTGAAGCAAAATATTTAAAGTCTCATAAATCAACGAAGGACTCATGTATTTGAAAGTAGCACCAAGTGCCTGGGCACAAGCTTCCCGCACAGGAGCTACCACCTGATCAGATATATAATCCCCAAATCTGCAACAGAGGGAAGTATGAACAAAACTAAGAATGTTCAACGAGATCTCAGCTAGTATAGGAAGCTTAATAAACAATTGTGCAACCGTAGGTCTAATGAAGCGAAAACAGTTAAAACTGGAAGAGAAAATCTAGAACAAAATAACAAATTCTTACCGATCAAGTGAAAGAACACATAAGAAACGAACGGTGCAATCCTGGAGAAATTCAAAATTTTTTATCCACGAATGCCTAGCTTGTTTAACTAAATCCAAAACTTCAAGATTTTCTTCCTGATGTTTAGGGATAACTGGTTCCTTAATCAAACTCTTATCTTCAAAATGATTGTTAACATCTGTCACATGGTTTATTTCAGACTGAGATGATGAGCAATCAATAGAAGACTGAAGTTCCACTTTCGTTGAATTAGAGTCAATTTGACCATTGACCTTCACTGGTGGCTGTAACAACTCAGCATCTTCATCTTTAACACTAACGTCATAGTCACCACCTATAACTTCCAAACCACTATCATCAATAAACGATTTTGATGGATCCTCGGTCTTTGGTCTTTTCCGAAGTGGCTCCAGCTCATTTTCTGAAACCTGCATATTCAAATCGATTGGTCTCTCTCGTGTTACTTTATCTAAGACTTCTTTCAACTCAAACCCATTATCTGAGCTAAACTCTTCTGTTGACACTCCAGCACAACCACCATGATGCATTAAAATTTCTCTCAGAGCCATTACACTTCCGTGGCGGATCTCCCATGCTGAACGTATTATCAGATTTAATAGTCAATGTCTCAATAAGTGAAAAGAAAAGTAAAATGTATAGGGCACAAGTACATGAATCTTACCAGGGTCAAACATGTCAAGAATAAGTTGCTCAACAAAACTGTGGAAAGGCCATCTTCCATCCACATCAGGCTCACCATCTTCTTCATTAACAGTGTCCATCTAAGAAATGCCAAGTAACATATACAGAAGAAACAAGACAGTCTGAAATTAGGTAGGCCGAAATCAAGAAGTGCCTTGAATTTTGATAAGCAAGGAAATTCCTCATGCAACTTGCAGTTTATTGCGAAAACAAAGTCTGACAACTGCAATTCCGTTTTAAAATAATGTATGTGCCTACGTGTGGACTATACATTCATACGAAAATTAGACTTTAGACACCAAAGAGAGAGTAGTATAGATCAAAGTTGAACCCAAGGATAGCATATCAATGAACTACTGAGAATTCAAGTTGGTTGTATGACTGTATGTTCAAAACTAAAGCTCTACAACTCACATTATGCAAGCTGGTTATCTTTCATTATGAGAAAGCATTATCCAAATACCTTGTTTGAGTCCAATGAGTCGGACGAAATTTTTTTTGAGGTTGAGGCTACATGAGACGATGCCATCTCAACATCTGGTCCTTCACAGCTACCTTTAGCTTGGTCTTTTGAGCTTATTTTTGCTTTTCGTTTCAGTAGATTCAATTCTCTTGCGCTTGGCCTCTTAGATGTGACACGGGGAACCATTCTTGAAACGAATTGTTGAATATGATGTGGTGAATAGTTTGTGTATAATCTATTTCCAATCCCATTTGCATGAACATTGGACTTCTGCTCAATAAGATCCTCATCTCTAATCATTTCATTAACATCCATGAACTGTTCGCACATGTCCAAACCTGTTCCATATATATTCAGAAGTCTGTTCAGTAGATGCATCAATCAGGTAAAACAAACGATATTTAGATCATAAAGGGTCAACTTTACAAAGAATGAGTAGAACCAATAGTAGTAATACTATAGACTTAGAAGAATGTGTGTACGCATATACTGGTTATTTAAAATTATATTTAACATCTAGCTTGATACATCACCTAACCGCCGCCGGAGATTCTTTTTCTGACGGGCCACTCGATCCCTTGGATTCTTGGAATTGTCATTCAAAATGTCATACTCCTGCAACAAAAAGAGTCTCTCCATGTTGGAAACAGCAAATAATTGGACTATCATCTGATTTTATGTTTGTACCAAAGGAACTGCAACATATTTCAACTTTTCAAGGCAAAAAGCAAAAATATTCGAGGTGAACAAGAGGTAAGGATAAAGGGAGTAATAAAGAGTGGCAGAGTGCAGCTGACAGAGGATGTTTTTGGTGGGAAAAAAAGCCTGCCTATAGTTTCAATCATGCAAAGGATCTGATCCTCAACAACAGAAGCTAAGATAAATCAACAGTAGTGAAGATCTAACATGTTTCCTTAACTTAATTAAACCTAAAAAACTGCTTAGAATCTAACCAGATTGCCATCAAACTTAATGTCATTCCAGTGGCCTACATATCCCAAACAATTTATGATCAACAGAAATGTAATTTCCAAAAAGATATTTAACTAGGCCAAAAGGCAAGACATCAGTGAACAAATTCCACCAGAGATAAAACAGCTAAAATCTTACAGAATAATGACATAGACAAGTAAACAATAGTAAATGACAAAATTACCTGTCCACCAGATGCCAACAAAGCGCCAAACTCTAAAACCTTATTCATCTCAAAGCTGTTAGCACATGCCAAAAGTTAGAGACATCAGGAAACCATAACATGACAAAGACATCTAAAAACCCCAGCTAAGAAGATATATAAAACACATGTATAACAGAGCTATTAAAAACCTTCTGAAGGGAGCATTTGCTAGAAGTTTGGACTGAAGATTGTGCAAAGCCACCACTTCATCTACATTATCAGACATCCCGGCCTCACCCAACTTTGTTGCCAAGGAAGTTAACAGTTCACTCAATGAAGTATGCTTAACATTGAGAACAATGGCACCAATAGCATGAGCAGCAGCAACCCTCGTATCCCACTTTTTACTACGGAGGTAATGCAAAACCTGATTCCCGGGTAAATAGAGTTAAGCCAAAGGAATAAGAAAATATAATGTAAAGAACGAATTAGCAGTTTAGAAAGATGTGAACCTAAGCTATAATGCCAAGACGAAATATTAAAAAAATCTACCTAAAAAGCAGCCGAAAAAAAAAGTCTCCAGAAAGCAAAACCTAGCCGAGTATAATATGTAAAAAAAGTTCTTAGCGAAGCTTGAACTTCAATCAATTAACGAAAACTATAAATCAGCAATATATCCTGGAACTGTTGATAGGCAGGTGTTCACTCTACTTAAGATTTCATTCTAAAAGCCAATTAGAATCTATCTGTTGGGTATGTTCAAAGAGTGCTGAAGACAGCCTATTAAAATATGTATTGTAACTTAGGTGTCAAACAATAGGAGGCGCTCCTCTGAATCATAGTAGTATATAGCTCTATGGAAGAACTTTCTCCAGCCATGCAAGGACGTGCCATATATATTAGATAGACTAAGAAGTAAACAATGGAACAGAGGAAGACACCTTAAGACCCAGACAGTAAATTTGAAATTATCATGCAGGAGTCAGGACATAACCCATGGAAGTCCTAAATCACTAATTACATTACATAATCTTCAACAAACCTCTAACTCATCTGATTAACGAGTCTACTCTGTATACCCACCTATACTAAGTGCACACATTGGGTAAAAGGTCTAAAACACAAATCAATAATGAATAAACCGTGTAAACTACAAAACAAATACAATTTCCAAAGAGAAAGGTCATCTAAAAACAAATATAGGTAATTTCCACTGCCACTGCCATTGACATCTCTGTAATTACCCATCAGTATAACAATCAATCACAGCCCTATATATCTGTAATCAGACACCCTAACTATACAAAATCAACCCCAGAACTAAAACCAAGCCCCATTAATTGGAGAAAGCCAATTAAAAAAAAAACACCAAACACCCATGAATGTACCTTTCTCAGAAGAGAGTTCAAATCCTGAGGGTGTGACTTAGCAATATCCCCGATCTGCCTTGCTGCAGTTAGCCGAGTAGCTTGTGTTGAACCAGCTACAAAGAAATTTATCATTAAGGAGAACATGTACAGTAATCAACGATTAGGGTACGAAAGCAAAAATAAACGCAACAAAATAAAATAGGAAGCATCATAATCACGAAACAAAAATCAAAAGGATACTGTCCAACAAAGTAAGGAGACGACTGAGTCGAGAAGATTGTTGCTGCGCCATAAAGGCAACAATGAAAACGTTGATAATAATAACAAGAGTGAACCTCTTCTTATCTTCACTTCCACATCCAATCACTTTACGAAAACTATCCCTACAACACACACACTGCAGATTTCAATCGATGACCTAATTACCAAAATCAGGAAATCAAATCAGGCATTCGCAAATAGAATATATAGAACAAAAAAAGCTTTGTTTAAAGCTTTTTTTAGTAATTCGATTTGGTCGAGATTAGCCGTTTCTCGTGAATTTCTAGGGAAATTCGCGGAACAAAGGAGAAATAATTTGATAAGAGAATGAAGAAATTAGGGTTTTGATACCTAGGGTAAGGCTGCGAAGTTCTCAAGAGCAGAGAATGCTCTCTGATATATAATGCTGCTTTGTTCTTCTTCCTCCTCTTGCTTTTAGCCTCCCAGCAAAATTGCAAAAAGAAAATAATTAATTAAAAAAAATTAAAAACAAATAAATAAATAAAAAACCGTTCCTTTTTTCCGCTTGGGAATAAAACCGTTCTTCCCGTACGAAGGACAAATAAATTAAGATTAAATAATACAAATACTTAGTCCTAATGATAAATGAAAACTTAATTACTAATACAAGTATTTTCTTGCATTTTCTCCAATTAATTAATATAAATACTTAGTTATTAGAGTTTTATTGAACTATAATTATTTTTTGATCTATAACAAATACGTAGTTATTAGAGTTTTGACATGTACATTATACATAAGCATGTCTTAAATATAAAAGAAAAGGCATTTGCTTTAAGCTGCCAAATTTTGAACATATTTTATTTTATAGATTAATTTCTTTCATCTAATTTAATATTAAATAATATGTTAAGTTATAACATATATTTTCATGATGAAACACTGAAAATATATAAATGGATTGAGTTATTTTTCTGCCTTAGGCCTTTAAAACTCCAAGCACAGCTCTGCATATATATTATATAGGAGATAAATATATTCTTGAAGGTCTCTATTTGAATGCCAGAGAACAAAAAAAAGTAAATTGCTATCAAAAGAGATTAATCTAACAATCACTAAAGAAGGCCTCATGTTCTAGGTTTAGCGTGTTATTGGAAATTTAAGGGGGTTTTACGTGTTAATTTCGTTATTTTTTTTTTTACATTCGTCGGTCGGGTTTAGGAATCGATTATTAGAAAATCACAATATGATTTAAACTTTATTTAGAAATATAACTAAATCAAAAAATAAAACCATAATTTCGTATATTAGGTTAGAATTCGATTCAGCTCGTTTTAACAACGACTTAGGATTTAATATTTATTTGGAATTGTTAGCTAATCACAGGCGTAATCGTGTAGCAATTTTTTCCCAGAAATTAAGGTGATTAAATATAATAATATGAGAGAAATACAGGTTACGAAAAAAATTATAAACTATTGTTTTATTTATGTGAAACTTCCCCAATCTTTAGTATTAAAAACCAACAAAGGGAAGATTCGTCTTACCTCTTAGTTCTTACCCATCAAACTCAAGCAAGTACAAAGAAAAATAAAGTTGTGCGAAGAGACAAGGAAGAAAACAAAAGAGAGATCTGTTCTTAATTTGATGGACCGGTTCGAGACACCACTACGTCTCATACTAGTTACTGATCTTGATTGCACATTGGTACTTTCTAAATTTCTCTTACACACTTGTAATTTTTCAACCTTCAAGTTTGTAAGAACTCAAACAAGAATCATTTTCTCAAACTCTACAGGTGGATCATGATGATCCTGAAAACAACGATATGCTTAGATTCAATGCTCTTTGGGAAGCTTACTTCCGTCATGATTCATTGCTTGTTTATTCAACTGGAAGGTCTTTAAGTTCTTACTTAAATCTAAGAGAGAAGAGACCACCTTTGTTGACACCAGACATCGCTATAACTTCTGTGGGTTCTGAGATTGTGTACTATGGTGAATCTATGGTGAAGGATGATGTTTGGGCGGCTGGTTTAGATGAAAAGTGGGACATAGACATTGTTTTCGAAGAAACTTCTAAGTTTCCTCAACTTGAACTTCAGGTATAATTTGTTTAGAAGACTTTGCTTAGTCTACGCATTTGTATGAGTCAATGATATATTGTTGACTTAAGACTTTTGTTTAAACTAAAGTAACATTTGATTTTCACATTCTTAACTATCTCTTAATTATGAAAAATGGGTTTAGTTTGTTGTAAAGTATAATAGAGTAGAAGCAACTACTTCGGTCTAAAGCTCTTTTTTGTGTGTGTTGTCTATTATACAGCCAGCTAGGAGCCAAGAACATCACAAAGTGAGTTTTTTTGTTGAAAAAGAACATGCTATTGAAATAATGAAGGTTCTGCCATCGCGGTTAGAGGATCGTGGGGTGAGATTTTGTGTGTTATGCCTCATATGAGCTTGATCCTATACTTATCGTAGATGATGAGACTTGAGAGTTTGTTTCTTTATAGGTGGAAGTGAAGCTGGTTTATAGCAATGGTTATGCTTTTGATGTATTACCAAGAAGAGCTGGCAAAAAAGGTGCTCTTGAATATTTACTTAAAAAGTTGGAGATTGAAGGTAAGCAGTCTTCTAACACACTTGTTTGTGGTGACTCTGGAAACGATGCTGAGCTTTTCGATATTTCTCAAGTATACGGCGTAATGGTTAGTTCTCTCTACTGCTTTTTATTTTCGAGTGTAAATGATTGTGTGCTTTGTAACTGTGCTGTTATTTGACTGTTAAAGGTTAGTAATTCACATGAAGAGTTATTGCAATGGTATGAGGAAAATGCAAAAGAAAACATAAATATATTTCATGCGTCTAAGAGATGTGGAGCTGGCATTATAGAAGCGATTCAAAGGTTTAACTTGGGACCAAGTGTATCTCCAAGAGATGTTTGGGATTCTGAAAATTTCCATGTAGAGAGTTTGAATCCAGCTCATGAGGTTGTTCAGTTTTATTTGTTTTATGAGAGATGGCGCTGTGGAGAAGTGGAGAAGACTGATAAGTATTTGCAGAACTTGAAATCACTCTCAGTAAGTGTTTTGCTGCTTAGAAAATACTTGTGTTGAAGATGTTCTTCTCTATTGCTTGTGTTGTAAGTGACTTAATTGTTATGTTTTTTGCAATGGTTTAGAGTCCACTTGGTATGTTTGTTCATCCGTCTGGAGTGGAGAAACCGATACATGAATGGATAGATGAGATGGAGAATTTACATGGTGATGGAAAGGACAAGAAGTTTCGTGTTTGGTTGGATAGAGTTTTGGTATCTCATAGTAGCTCAGATACATGGGTTGTTAGATTTGACAAGCATGAGTTATCTGGTAAGAAAATCTAGTTCATTAGTTTGAGTTTTAGTTGTTTCCTCTTAATGATTAAACACTGTAGAAGTTGGCTTTCATGTTCTCTAATGTTTTGGTTTTGTTTGTAGAGGGAAAAGTAAGGTCTTGTTCAACAAAAGTCTTACTGAGTTTAAGTTATAAGGTAAACTTTTATTCATGTCCTTGATTTAAAATGATTTTATTAATTAATTAATATTGAAAATACAAGGAGGAAAAGCAAAGGCTGATGTGGATGCACATCCACCAATCATGGTTAGATGAATCTTGTTCAAATGATCAAGAAAAATGGATTTTCTAGAACCTCGAGTGGCACATTAAGATGATTTGGGACCGAAGCTAACCAAAGAGGGTAGTGTTTGTATTATGTTGTGTTTTGTTATGGTTGTTTGGGATGGTGTGAATTTGATAAGCATGAAGGAGAGAATAAAAGGGTGGATAAGAGTGGTGTTGTTATGTCTTTGTTTCATACACATTTGGCTTAACAGATATGTACTAATAAGTAAGTTTAGGTCCTGAGTTTGGTCTGTTTGTTTAGGACCTTTTGGGGTCTTTCTACCTCAAAACCCTATAGTTCTTTGGTTCATCTTATCTAAAATACCTCTTGGTTTTGTTCCTTGGTACATTGGTTTTGTACTTGTTGTCTTCCACACTGATTAAGAAATAAAACTTGTATTCTTCTTTCGGTTTAAGATTCATTGTTTTCTACAAGTTATATTCGTTTTGGTTCCGGTACTGTATGTGGTTTTCATCAAATATATATCAGTTAAAAACAGTTTTAATCAATTTCTTCTAACCGAATCAGATTTTGGTTTAGAGAGGATATAACAACAAGAAGCAACTCTTTGCCGTTATTTTCTCGCGGGTAGAAAAAATCACAGCTCCGTCGCTTTATCTTTTCCCCTCACCCACCCAACTCCTACGTCGTCTTCGTTTGAGTATCTTCTTACTCCTACTCTTAGTCTTCCTCGATTGTTTCATTCTCGAAGGATTCAAAATCTCACTTTTCTCGAGAAAAGAGTTTATGATGGTGGATAGTTACAATATTATCACATGGCTCATCTGGATCCAAATGTTCGTCTTCTTCCTCGTCGTCGGAATCTTCTCCTCATGTATCGATGATAACAGTTGTTCATTTGCTGATTCCGTTACTTCTACCTCCGCCTCGTCTCTTTCTGAATATCCGATTCCGATCAGCCACCACGGTTTTGGATTTTCCGTCGATTCAAGTCTCATCCAGTTTAATCAGGTACTAAAAAACCCATCAGTTTCTTATACGAAACATGGATTCAGGGGGTTTATGAATCTTTAGGGGTTTAGATTGCAAATTTAGAAAAAGGGAAAAAGTGGCAGTTAAAGTTGGAACTTGGAATGATATGTAAAATAGATTCAGATGAATTGGTTTTTCAGTTTATTGACTACTTAAATTAGCCAGATAATAAGAGTAATCTAAATATAGGAATTGTTCTCGTAATTATGGTTTCTGGACCATATAGCTACTGTTAATAATCATTGGTTAAGGTCATTGACACTTGACGCCAAGGTCATGTTTCAAGTTTACATGTGTATATGTGTTATCATCTCTCAATTTATGCTTGGAAGTTCTTGATTCTTTAAACTGTCTCTTTCTTGTTTGTTTGGTAGTATAGATGATATAAGGATGATGTTTCCTTTGTTTTTAAGCTTTTTGCTTGTTTAAGTTTTCACAAGGGAGTTTAGTTTTGTCTTTCAGCTACAATTAGCTTCTTCTCCTGGCTTCCTTTACACAGTGTGGTGCTACACTAGTTCAGTAGGAAATTAGCTGAAATAACTAAACATTATTTGTTTGTTTGTCTCACTACTAGTTATAAATACGCGCTAAAGGAAAAGAAAAACTTGAAATTATTGTTTTAATTTTATTATTTTTGTGAAAATTTCCCATTCTTTAATATTGAAAACAATTAGAATCTAAGTGTCTTAGAAGAGAAGATTTGTCTTCCCATCAAAGTCAAGTACAAAGCAAAAAAAATTTGTGTCAAGAGACAAGGGAGAAGACAAGAGAGATCAGGTCTAAATTGATGGACAGGTTTGAGGGACTACCACGTCTCATTCTAGTTACTGATCTTGATAGCACATTGGTAATTTCTATTTCCTCTCTGACACACTTATGATTTAAATCTTCTACTTTGTAAGATTTGAGGAGAATCATTTTCTCAAATCTGCAGGTGGATCATGAAGATCCTGAAAACACTGATATGCTTAGATTCAATGCGCTTTGGGAAGCTTACTTTCGCCATGATTCATTGCTTGTTTACTGCACCGGGAGGTCTTTGAGTTCTTACTTGAGTCTAAGAAAGAAGAAACCGTTGCTGACGCCCGACATCGCCATAACTTCTGTGGGTTCTGAGATTGTGTACAGTGGCGAATTAATGGTTATGGATGATATTTGGGCGGCTCGTTTGGATGACAAGTGGAACAGAGACATTGTTATTGAGGAAACTTCTAAATTCCCTCAACTTGAGCCTCAGGTATATCTTTGATTAAGGACTTTGTTAGTCTAGGCATTGTAAGAATACATAAATATCTTTAGATTGATTTTGCTGGGCTACTGAACTGGAATAGAGGCAATAAGAATAATATTATTGTAACAGATGAGCTGAATGATATGTTATCTATCATACAGATACGGATTAGTTCCTATTTTTAGAAAATTAACCTTGATGACAGTCGAGATTGTTGTGTTACTGTTTGGACACTTACCTGATTTGAATTTTTTATGTTGTATCTCCTGCTGCATCTGTTGAAATTTGGTCGTTCTAAAGCTCTTTTTTTTGTTGTCTGTTATACAGCCAGCGAGGAGCCAAGAGCATCACAAAGTGAGTTTTTTTGTGGAAAGAGAACACGCTATTAAAATAATGAAGGTTCTGCCGGCGCTGTTAGAGGAGCGTGGGGTGAGATTTTGTGTGTATGCATCAAGTGAGCTTGATCCTATACTTATCATAGATGATGAGAATATGTTTCTATATAGGTGGAAGTGAAGCTGGTTTATAGCAATGGTTATGCTTTTGATGTATTACCAAGAAGATCTGGCAAAAAAGGTGCTCTGGAATATTTACTTAAAAAGTTGGAGATTGAAGGTAAGCAGTCTTCTAACACACTTGTTTGTGGTGACTCTGGAAACGATGCTGAGCTTTTCGATATTTCTCAAGTATATGGCGTAATGGTTAGTTCTCTCTCTGCTTTTTAGTTTCAACTATAAATGATTGTGTGCTTGTAACGGTGCTACTATTTTACTGTTAAAGGTTAGCAATTCCCATGAAGAGTTATTGCAATGGTATGAGGAAAATGCAAAGGACAACCCAAAGATATTTCATGCGTCTGAGAAATGTGGAGCTGGCATCATAGAAGCCATTCAAAGGTTTAACTTGGGACCAAGTGTATCTCCAAGAGATGTTTGGGTTTCTGAAAATTTCCATACAGAAAGTTTGAATCCTGCTGATGAGGTTGTTCAGTTTTATTTGTTTTACGAAAGATGGCGCTGTGGAGAGGTGGAGAAATCTGACAAGTATTTGCAGAAATTGAAATCACTCTCAGTAAGTGTTTTGCTGCCTAGAAAAATAAATTTTTGAGGTTGATGAAAGATAAGGTAGACCCCTAGAAAAGTGGATTAGTGTGTTACTTTTCTACGCTTTTGTTAGAACTAATAAAGATGAGGAAGCAACTGAGTTTATGGAAACTCAAGTGCCCAAATTGATAATGTTGATTAATGTTCTCTATTGCTTCTGTTGTAGGTAGACGTAACTGTTATGATTTTGAAATATTTCAGAGTCCACTTGGTATATATGTTCATCCGTCTGGAGTGGAGAAACGGATACATGAATGGATAGATGAGATGGAAAATTTACATGGTGATGGGAAGGAAAAGAAGTTTCGCATTTGGTTGGATAGAGTTTCGATATCTCATAGTAGCTCAGATACATGGGTTGTTAGATTTGACAAGCATGAGTTATCTGGTAAGAAATCTATAGTTCATTATTTGATTATTAGAAGTCAGTAAATACAATTAGAAAAACAAGTGTGAAGGAATTGTTTGACTTGAGTTGCTTGTTTCGTCTTCATGACTAAATACTGTAGAAGTTTGCGTACCATGTTCTTATGTTTTGCTCTTGTTTTATTACAGAGGGAAAAGTACGGTCTTGTTCAACAAAAGTCTTACTGGGTTTAAGTTATAAGGTAAACTTTGATTTGATTCATGTCCTTTAAAAATTTCAAATGGTTTGATTAACTAAATAAATATTGAAAATGGGAAGGAGGACAAGCAAAGGCTGACGTGGATGCACATCCACCAATCATGGTTAGATGATTCTTTTTCAAGTGATCAAGAAAAATGGATTTTCTAGAAGGATTATACTGAACCTAGACTGACACATTAAGATGATTTGGGACTGAAGCTACAAAAATCATAGTGTTTGTATGGTGTTATGTTTGTTTGGGATAGTGTAAATTTGATAAGCATGTAGCCTAGGAGGGAATAAAAAGCTGCAGAAGACTGGTGTTGTGTAGCTATGTCTTGGTTTCATTAAATGCTTATTTGGGTTCACTGGAAAGTACTAATAAGCAAGTTTGGGTCCTAACTTTGGTCAGGACCTTTTAAGGCTGGAGAGTTTTGTGGTCTCTCTACCACAGAACCCTACATTTCCTTGTTTCATCTATCAAATACCTCTTGGGTTGTTCTTTGGTTCTGCAAATCTTCTTTTGGTTTAAGATACATTGTTTTCGAAAATTTATATTCGTTTTGGTTCAGGTACTGATACTGTTAATACAGAAATCTCACCTCGGATACTCTAATTAAGTAATAGAAAAAGATATGATGAAGTGGGAGAGGAGACGCAAGTCACGGAACATGATTACAAGCATAAGTCTAATTACTAATTACCACCACTTTCCGTAATTAACGCCTTTTTCACTTTATCACTTTTTTACCCACCCCGCCTTATTTTCTTTATATCAGTTACTTCAGTCTCCATGCCCACACTGCTCAGTTTCCTCCAAATGGCTACCTCTAGCACTCTAGTCTTCTTTTATTTGTGCCTCATCTTTACCAAAGAAGCAAAGTCTCAGTTTGATGAGCTATGGCTAGTTGGCGATGATGATCCACTCAACGCGTTACAAACTAGGCATGAGGAGAAATGCGATTACTCAGTAGGGAAATGGACGTATGATGAAACATATCCACTCTATGACTCAAACTGTCCATATCTAAGCTCTGCTCTAAGTTGCCAAAGAAATGGACGACCTGACTCTCATTACCAGAAATGGAGATGGATCCCTAAAGATTGTTCACTTTCAAGGCACACACAACACAACACACTCCTCTTTTTTCTTTCTTAAATTGTCTCCAAATGAAATTTTTTAAGTAAAAATAAATATTTTGCATGATTCAGGTTTGACGCATTGAAATTTATGGGGAAAATGAGAGGAAAAAGAATAATGTTAATTGGAGATTCAATAATGAGAAACCAATGGGAATCTCTTGTCTGTTTAGTACAATCTGTAGTTCCAACTCATCGTAAGAAGCTTACTTACAATGGTCCTACAATGTCTTTTCATTCTCTGGTAATAACTAATAATAATCATATTAAATTCTCCTTTTATACTTGGTTACTAAATAAGTTTTGACTACTTTAGGATTTCGAGACATCAATTGACTTCTGTTGGGCTCCTTTGCTTGTGGAACTCAAGAGAGGATATAACCGTAAAAGAATATTACATTTAGACTCAATAGAAGACAATGCTAGATATTGGCGAGGTGTTGATGTTCTTGTTTTCGATTCTGCTCACTGGTGGACTCACTCTCAGCAATGGACTTCGTAAGCTATCATAATAAAAGTGTTAACGTTCACAGATTCCCAAATTCAAAGCCAATGACTCTTAAGTTATTGTTGGTTTAGGTGGGATTATTACATGGATGGGAAGCAGCTCATCAAGACTATGGACCCAATGGTTGCTTATGAGAAAGGTCTTACAACATGGGCTAAATGGATAGAGATTAATCTTGATCCATCCAAAACCAAAGTCATCTTCCGCACCATCTCCCCAAGGTTTTAATTCATTATATATATATAATTAATTACATTAAGACAAGAAAATGATGATTATGTCTTGACAGAGAGAGTGGTCAAAAATGCTACAACCAAAGACATCCATTGTCTTCATTCAGTAAACTACAAGTCCCTCAACAATCAAGAGTGTTGAAGAAAGTGATTAGGAGAATGAAGTATAGAGTGTTTTTGCATAACATAACAACAATGTCTTCGTATAGAACAGATGGTCATCCTTCAGTGTTCAAGAGAGCAATGCGTGAGGAAGAGAAGCACCATCGTATAAGTGGATCTTCATCAGATTGTAACCATTGGTGTTTGCCTGGTGTCCCTGATATTTGGAATGAGATGCTTTCTTCCATAGTCTTAAGTTCTTCTTAACCAATCTTGTATGAGTACTTATATGAGTGTTTCACTCATGGACCATTCATGTATTACTACTACTTGTATGAATCATTTGGTTTATATAATATTGTATTATATATCCTTTCTCAATATAACAACAACCCAATATATAAGCTCAAGCTTTACACAGTTTTTTAAATATATAAAACATTTTCAGATTTTTTTAGATAAGTAGAAAAATTAAAACGTAATATGGATAATAAGATCTACCTAATTGGTTTTGTTCTTTCTCAAACATTGTAGGTTAAGATTTGGTGTTGTCTAAAAACATATAATTTTGATATACATGAATAATTAAAAAAAAGGTTAGTGAAGCTTTCTTATTGGTTGAATAAAATATAATATTTTTTTAATATTTTTTCGAATACTCCGTCGCTTTATTTTATTCGATTTTAACTACTTGAGTCTTGAAGGTTGAAGCTGGAGAGATCTACGCTTTGGAGCTTAGGCTTGAGGTTTTCACATGGCGACGGAGAAATGGGTTTTTATGGTGACGGCACAAACGCCGACGAATATTGCGGTGATTAAGTATTGGGGAAAGAGAGATGAGGTTCGGATTCTTCCCATAAATGATAGCATCAGCGTAACTCTTGATCCAGATCACCTTTGTACCATCACCACTGTCGCTGTTAGTCCAGAATTTGATAAGGATCGAATGTGGCTCAATGGCAAGGTACTCATTTCACTACCATGTCTCTCCTGTTTCTGAGATTTCCAGTTATCGAATTCATTCAAGGATTAGCAGAACAAAGCTTATATATGAATTCTCAGTTCTGGATTAAGGCTGAATCGAACTGGGTCAAGAGTTGAAATCAAATTGTTCCTATGCTTCATTGTTTGTCTCATTTATATAGATGATGAGTTGATGACAATCAAACATTCAATGAGAGAGTTTTTGGTGATTTGAATGAGTTATGAGTCGTTTCAGTTGAGTTCACTGCATTTTGTTGTTTCATGTTAGTATAGGAGATCTCTCTTTCTGGAAGTAGGTATCAAAATTGTTTGAGAGAAATTCGAAGTCGTGCTGGTGATGTTGAAGATAAGGAGAAGGGAATCAAAATAGGGAAGAAAGATTGGGAAAATTTGCATCTTCATATTGCTTCTCATAATAACTTCCCTACTGCTGCTGGTTTAGCATCTTCTGCTGCTGGATTTGCTTGTCTTGGTATTTTGCCTTTTCTCTCTTTCATTCTAGTGAATCCTTTCGCTTCTCCTTTTCCTTTTCCATAGTGTAATAGATAAATAGCATAACAACAAAAGGAGAACTGAAAAAAAACATTGAGGGTTCTTGCAAAATGTCTTTTTGCGCTTGTTTTCATAGTCTACTATATAATAGTGAAACTTTCATGCTAAATTTAATTTAGTTGATTTTAGCTCCTTATCTTTCCTCTAATGATAATGAAACTATCTTAAATTCATTAGTTTGAGAATGGCTTGCAGTTTATGTCAAACTGCTCTTTTCCTACAGTTTTTTCTCTTGCAAAGTTGATGAATGTAGATGAAGATCTGAGCCATCTTTCTGCGATAGCCAGGTATCTATGTAGTGAATAGTAAAATGTATTATTTTTTACATTGATCTTATCAGTTATTCAGTTGTAATAGTAAAACTCATCCATGTTGTTTTATTGTTGAATGATGTGACATTTTAAGTTGTTCTAGAAATTAGTGGTACTGGTGGTATACACGGTTTAATTGTCATCTATCATGCAGGCAAGGTTCAGGAAGTGCTTGCCGTAGTTTATTTGGTGGATTTGTCAAGTGGACAATGGGAAGCAAAGAAGATGGAAGTGACAGTGTTGCAGTTCAACTGGCAGATGAGAAGCATTGGGATGATCTTGTTATCATCATAGCTGTGGTATGGATCTTATAAATTTATTGTTAAGCAACTTTAGACTTATCGCGGAATTACTCATTCAACCATCTGTTACGTGTAGAATAAAGAACGGGATCATATAGATAATAGAACTGGAATTACAGAGATCTTGAGGAATTTGATATTAGAGCTCCTCTCACTCCCCCTAAGATTCACCACAAAATACTTGATAATTCTCTCCTCCCACAGTCCCACTCTAAGAGGACTTATATAGATAAAAGTGCTGAAATTCATTACCTATAAGTAACCATGGTAAAACCATATGACATTGGTAAATACTAAATAGTAATAAGCCCTCTTCTCCATTATACAAGCTTGAATAATATGATCTTGAACTCTCTGATAATCATGACAAAAATACTCTGTGATAATTCAGTGCTTCCTTAACATTTCCTTCATAGCCTGTAAAAACGTCTTATTATATGTTTTATTAAGTTTTCTAGCTTATGCTACATCCAGGTGAGTTCACAGCAGAAAGAAACAAGCAGCACCTCTGGAATGCGTGAAAGTGTCGAAACAAGTTTGCTTTTACAGCAGAGAGCAAAAGTGCGTTCTCTTCTTGAATTTGATGACAGTTTGTATTTACCTCTTGCACCTCATCTTCTGTTACTTTCTTTATCTACAGGAAGTTGTGCCAAAACGGATTCTGCAAATGGAGGAAGCTATAAAAAACCGAGATTTTTCATCTTTTACTCAATTGAGCTGTGCAGACAGTAATCAGTTTCATGCTGTTTGTCTAGATACATCTCCACCCATATTTTACATGAATGACACTTCCCACAGGTATTATTCTATTTTGACAGTTATATATGCTGCTTCTTTTAGTTTAGCTATAACCCTTCTTTGTTTTAATATCAAACTTATCTGCACTTTCCAGAATAATTAGCTTAGTTGAAAAGTGGAACCATTCTGATGGGACACCACAGGTAAAATGCTACCAAGTGTCTTCTTGTTCAACCCTTTGTCCATTACTTTACATTGTCAGATGTTACTTCCAATCACTGTTTCAGCTTAGATTTATTGCCCAATAATTACACAAGGATGTATCTCAATCACATAACTTTTGAGTATCTCAAGTAATATAACAACAAATAACTCAAAAACTTAAATATTTAAACAGGTTGCTTACACATTTGATGCTGGTCCAAACGCTGT
Organism: Leavenworthia alabamica; assembly: GCA_000411055.1. Taxonomy (NCBI): domain Eukaryota; kingdom Viridiplantae; phylum Streptophyta; class Magnoliopsida; order Brassicales; family Brassicaceae; genus Leavenworthia; species Leavenworthia alabamica. Next base: position 38,276 of record KE158991.1, on the reverse strand, counting down.
ACTGATTGCACGCAATAGAAAAGTTGCAGTTCAATTGCTCCAAGGACTTCTCTACTATTTCCCTCCTAAGTCTGACACTGATATGAAGAGGTGAGCTATGGAAACCGTGTGATTCGTTAACTGTAGTTTTCTATGAGTTGAAAATGACACATAAATAAAAATGATCTTGTGTAATTTTTTTTTTGTTTCTATGTTTATCAGTTACGTAGTTGGCGATAATTCGATTCTAAAAGAGGCAGGATTAGATGGAGCAAATAGTTTAGAGAGTCTGCAACCTCCACCTGAAATTAAAGACCACATTGAATATCAGGATCAAAAAAGAGAAGTCAGTTATTTTATATGCACTAGACCTGGAAAAGGTCCTGTCGTGCTTCATGACCAAACTCAAGCCCTTCTTGATCCTGAAACTGGCCTTCCCAAGTAAGCATCATACTCTGCTTCAATCTAATATTATGATTAACATCTTTTTAACTCTGCAAGTTTGTTACGACACGAATATTATCATAGACTGCTAGTTTTGTATTTATTTCCAAATAAAAATAAATTCATTTGGTTTTGTTTTTACCAGAGTTGGGTTTTTAACTACGCTGCAACATGTAATAAAATTTCAGAGAAATCAAAATGATATATTCTGCTCAAAATTTTGCAATATGCAAAATGAAATGAAGAGTAACTCAGTAACAGACCATTACTTTTTTTTTTTGTTTCCCTGAGTCTAAACAATAATGAAATTTAAGATGCTTGTGGAATAGGCAAGAGTTCTCTTAAGACAGCTTCTGCTCTCCCATCGGCCGCCGGGAAAAAATGACCAGCACCTGGTATTTCCTTATACTTTATCCAACTTAGTTTCTGAGCAATGATCCTTTGTAGTTGTATAGGGACAAGCCGATCATCATCCCCTTGCCACATATATACCTTTCCTTCACCATTTGGGAAAGGATTCTCAAGCTTCATCGGGTCAAAACTCCATCTCCCAAATCCAACAATCAAATCTCGGTCTAGCGACTCATGGTCACCTTGTTGCGTTGTTTGGTTCTTATAAGCTGTCCTTATTGCAAGTTTTGGCAGTAATGCAATATCTTGAGGTGCAAATATCTTGGGGCTTCCTTCAATCACAGCTGCTTTTGGGAATAGCTTTTGAGTATTCCACCAATAGAGTAGCCATGGAGTATAGTGAGTAACAAGCATCGAAAACCTTTCGGTTTTTGTTTGCTTGTTCCATAACTCCCATGTCAAACTATCTGGGAAACTCGGCCACCATGAGTTAATCACAGGACATAGCAATGTCGCTCCTGCGAGCCTATGAGGAATATACTTAAGAACACCCCAAACAGCTTGACCTCCCATTGAATACCCAACCACATAAAATTTAGAACCAAGTTGTAATTGATCAGCAAGTTGTTCAACATCATAAGCTAAAGTCTTCTCATTACGTTTGGGATGAGGATCACTTTCTCCATAACCAGGTCGATCATATGATACCACATAGATACCATGCTCCTCAAGAAACCCCTAACCAAACAAACAATCTCAGTCCTTCACCAAGAGAGAAATAAACAATAACAGAGAAGAGATCAAATCATTACAGGACTAGCTCGGGTTGCGATAACAGCGTCACGTCTAAATGTAGAGAATGAGTGGATAAAGACAATCTTGAAAGTAGCATTTTGTCTACTCATTCCATATTCTTCGTAAGCCAAATGACGACCATCGTTGAGCCGGATCCTAGAGGCGGTAATGGGTGGTCCACCGGGCGTTCCACATATCTTAGGAGGTGGAGGTGTAATGGAAACATAAGCCCATGCTCCTAATCCAATCAACACTACTAACGTTGCTCCAACTCCCAACACTGTCCAAATTTTTAAACCATTTTATCACATTTCATTAATCCCTTTAACAAACTTGATTTTACAATTCAATTAATCAAACAAAACTTACATCTCATCATGTTGAAGAACCTTGAGAAAAGTTGGTTAACTTCTTTAAAGAAACATCAACTTATATTTGATATAAATTGGGTATATGTTTTAAAGTGTTGGTTTAGATTTTTTTATATATAGGGTTTGTTAAAAAACTAAATTAACAGTAAATATTTGAAACACTAATCCATAAATAGACAAAAGCAGCTAAACCCAACTATTATAACACAACTGTAGTAACCACATTGGTTTAGGAATAGCCAATGACAGAACAGTGAGTTGTTTAAATTTTAAAGAAAAAATTAAATCCACATCTGGAGTTACTATGTCTATGCAGTACAACAAATTCTGTTTTATTGATAAAAAGGTAAATATATATATTTTAAAAAAATGTAAAATTATAAGACTTACATCAACATTAGTGGTCTAAGAACACAAATAGCAAATAATTCTTTAATTAATGGTCAAATAAAAGAAAGAAAAAATCACACTTTTAAAAACAAGATTTTTCTGATTTTTTTTATATAAAAAATCATATTTGTATTGGCAAATAAATATGGTTTATTTATTTAGTCCAAAAGCTAAAGACAATAAACTTTTAAAAAGGCCATAACCTAAAAAAATGTATGATATAACATTATCATGAACATATGTATAGTATTTCACTATATCCATAAAATAAGACATGAACATATGTGTTAACTCATTTTTAATTTTAATCTATCACCAATTATATCATCTTTCTCTAATTTTTTTTCAAGATCATCAACTTCTTCTATGCAAGACTAAAACAACAAATAACATTAAAATCCTCTCTTTTCATTTCTCAATAGATTACAAAAACCAAAAAGAAAAAGTAAAAACCAAGTAAATGAAATCTATTTTATTATTAAATAAAAAGAGAGAAAAAAAAATCAAGAACGAGGCGTCCAAGCAGAAGCAGTAAGTAAAGAAAGATCTTTCCAACCAAGTTTAAGTGTTCCATTATCATCAACCAAAGTATAACCATCTGATGGAAACATTCCTAATAATAGTGTAGCTTGTGTTGCTGCATTCCCACCTAATGATATACCTTTGAATCCACTTTGTTGCATCTTCTCCCTCCAGCTTTCAAACTTCACTTCACCATTTCTCGAAGGTCCTCCTACAGCTAATACATTTCTAATCTCTTTAGACAATAGTTGTTGTTCTACTACATGTCTTTCTTCACTCTCTTCTCCATAGCTTGCTCCTAATGAATCAAACAATGCTGAGTAGTAATGTATTGCTTCTACAAATCTTCCTAAGAATGAACCAGCATGACTCAAGTCTTGTTCCACTACTGTTACTACTTTAGGAGCTAATCTGTTCATTCCAATAAATAAAGTTTATAGTTAGTTAACAATGGTTTAAGAGTAAAGATAAGTGTTGTTATGTTTTTACCTTTGGAGTAACCATAGAGTGTGTGCATCAGAGCCAGTGACATCATAAAGAGAATGTTGAAGCCAATGAACAGCAACAGCTTCTCTTTTTCTAACATTGAGTCTTTCAGTATCTAAGTTTCCTACTTTTTCATCTAAAGGACAGAATTCAAAAGGTAGACCAAGTTTATCAGCAAAATCTGATAGACGTTTCCCTGTAGCTTGAAGAGCTTCCATTGAAGTACCAAGTCCCGTGAGACGCACGTGAGGAGGTCCTCCAGGTCTAGAAGCAAGAATGTGGAATAAACCTGGCCATTGAAGTCCTTGCATGATATCTAAATCAATGATGTGTACACTTTCTTCTTTCTCAAATGCTTCTTGTATAGCTTGATTTGCTGTAAAGTGTGAGAATTTCACTAATGGGCTTATTCCATTGAAGACTTGAAACGCAGAGACCATCTTTAAGCTATGTGTTTGTGGCATCCATCGTGAAGGTAAAGCAGCGTAGATTCCGAGACATGAGTTGAGTAATCTAGCTGACATAGCTTCTGAGAAGTAAGCAGCTACTCTTTGTGCTGAGGTTCCATAAGGAGTTGAGAGTTGAGAGATCTCAAGGAGAAGCTTATTAGCTTCTTCGAGATTATCAGCAGAAACAGCTTCAGCACACTGTAGTAGTAATGTGAGAAGGTGTAAACCTTCTTCATCTTGCTTTTGTCTCTTAATCTCTTCTTTCCTTTCTCTTAAAGCCTCAGCTGTGTTTACTTGCACGGCGGGGGCAGTGTTTGTCACCACCGTCTCTTGTGGTGGTACATCGGTTGAAGAATTATCTCTTTCTTGCTGTTGACTCGGAGGAGTAGGAGTAGGCGTAGGAGGCTTATGCTGCTGCTGCTGCTGTTGTGGTTGTTGAAGCTGTTGTGTAACTGGAGGAAGAGAAGGGTTGTTAGAGATCTGATAGAATGGTTCAAAAGCTTGAGGAGGAGAAGGGTCAGAAGAAGAAGGATCAAGAAGCATAAGAGAACGAAGTCTGTATTCAAGAAGAGCACCGAGATTTGGGTTACAAGGGAAGATAATATCTCTAACGTTTTGAATAAGTTGAGGTATTGAGACTGAAGTTGAAGAATGAATAAGGTCTCTGATAATGGCATCAACCCAAACTGTAGATGACGAAGAAGAAGAAGAGTCTTGATCCATTGGTTGTACAGACATAGCCGTCCGGTCTGAAGGAAAAACCGGTAAACCAGAGAAACCACAAACTGAAAGTGGTGGGTTTGGTTGAGAAGCTATAACCGAAAGAGACGGTGGTTGTGGTGAAATCGTCGTGTAGTTAGAGTCATGAAGGTTAGAAACACGGCGAGGAGGAGGACGAGATGAGTTGTAATCAGGGTTAGAAGACATCTCAGAAGCTAATCGCTTTCTCACCATAACTGAAGAAGGAGCACGGTTATTATTACTGTTACTACTACCGGAAGAAGTTGTTCTTATCGGACTACGGCCGTTGAAATCGCCGGATTCCGCCATGGAAATTGAAAAGTTTGTCGTGTGATTGCATGGTTATAAATAGAAGAAAAAAAAAAGAGTTAAAATTTCGAAATTCCAAAATCCAAACAGAAAAGGGTTTTGTAGCTCTCTAATAAAGCTTCACTCTTTTTAAACAATTTAGTTTCATCGTCTTCTTCACAATCTCCGATGATATAAAAGAAGTAAATTTGGAAGGAAGTGTGTTGGGAGATGAATCAAGGGTTTTTGGTAAATTGTGAAGGACGAGGAGAAGACAATGAGAGAGACCTTGTTTGTGTTGTGTTGTGTCTGTATCTAACTCGTCTTCCTCCTTACGAATTATTGTGAATGTCGCTTCTTACATTTAATGACTCTTCTAATCTCTATTCTTATTAACTCTTCTATTTTGTTTTAATTAATTGAGTTGAAAAATAATAAATATAAATGTGAATAGATTAGGTGGGCGGGTGAGATCGGAATTGTTCGTCGTTGTGTGTTTGACGTTTTTCTTTTACACCATTCATTTATTTTCTTATCTCAATATAACAATAACAACAAAAAATATGATAATATTTTGATATAATTTAATTCGGTTTCGTGGAACCGGTGCAAATATTTAATTTTTTTACTTACTAATCCACCAGATCTTGGAATACCATATGGTCAAATATTGAATATATTTAAATGTTTATTTATTTATTAATATAAAGTTGAATGGTTGAATGCTATAAAATCAGAGTAGTAAATGATATACTCTTGCCGTTTCATAATATAAAGAGTTTTAGATAAAAATATACATATTAACAAATTTATTTTATAATTATTATAATCATAATTAAGTTAATTAAATCAATATAGATATTAAGAGAATCATTACGATGCATAAACATTTTTTATTAAATTTCAGTTTTAAACCAGTTAAAAAATAACATGATTAAAAAGTAATTAATATTAATGTTAATTATTTTTTTGGGAATAAATTTTTTGATTATACAGCTAAAAATAACTAATAAATGTGTAAAGAAAATTAAAAAACTTTTTATATTTTAAAACAAAAATAAAATTCTAAAACTCTCTAAATTTTAAAACTGAAGGAGTATCTAATTTAAATAAATAGGTTTTAGGATTTAAAAATATGTGTCGAAATTTCAATATTTTTCTTTTTATATTTATAAAATCAAAAATATCATAATAAAACTATAATTTTCTAAAAAAATGTATTTAAATAGCCAACTAGTTTGTACTAAAATTAGCAAAGATGTTTTTCTTAAATTAGTCTAATTGAAAGAGATAGTGAAAAAAAAAAAAAAGAAGAAGCCAAGTTCAATTTTATCAAAAGAAAAAAACAAGACAAAACTAGTCCCTTCAAAAATATCACATATGAACAATTGGACAAGACATAGAACTTAAACAGTAAATACAAAAAACCAAAGATTATAAAGAGATAGCACATGTTCTGAGATGAGACCACTACAAACCCAACTGTCAAACCACAGTTCCCAATAAAATCTGAAACTAGTGTTTGACATTTTGCTTTCATCTGCATCCTCTTCTTTTTCCTTTTCTCCTTTTTTATTTTTTATTACTAAGTTTTGAACCTGTTTGACTGACAATTTTTAGACTTTTGTACGTCAAACACTAGCCCCCATGGCCTTATAATAATAGCATGGCAGCGAACCCTATAAGAAATCATCCACGCCTTTTTTTACGATCTCTTATTTTTTACCTTTTAGGTTTATATTAGTTTTTGTTTAGTTTTTTATATTACATAAACACACGGCTCAATATGAAAGATCTCACCGTAAAAAGCTGTGTGTCTTTCTCCAAGTTCATATTCTGAAAGTCATTATTGCCCTTTTGTACTTTAAAGTTTAAATGGTTGTTTATTTTCTCCATATTATTCAAACTAAAATGTATTTTTAAATGGGAATTTTCGATGTATATTTACAAATTTCATATTATTACGAATTTAAAATAAATAAATTGTTAATGTATATAACAATATATTTGTATTAATTTAATTTAAATACGAATTTTCCATCAATCATTATATATTATCTAATTAAACAATAGCCCAAACAAACAATGTTAATATACGCATGGCCCAACTAATTCAGACATTACAAAGCCCAAAGAAAGTGTTTGTGCTGTTGGCAAAACGCTTATATAAAGTTGCAAGAAGATTTAGTGTTACTTAGGCCCATTAAGGCCCACGAGCAGGTTTCTGATAGTGAGTTCTCTTCCTCTATCCTTATCCTTTCACAACACTTCTGCACAATCGTCTTTGTTGCAGAGAGAATCACACACACTCTAATGGCAATTCCAATGGCAATGGCGACACCTACAGATTCCTTAACCAGAGTGTGGAACATGTCTTCACTCAAATCAGCTCTTCCTTCTGCTTCATCTTTCCGATTACCTTCCTCATCTTCTCGCCGTCCGATCACTACTCTTCGTCTCCCAATCTCTTCTCCTTCACTCCCATCCTTCTCTGGTCTCTCTCCGGTCAATCCTCTCCTCTCAATTGGACTTCCAGGTAAAAATTTCAACGTTCATGAACACATAATCGTTTCAATTTTGGCTCAATTGAATCGTTAGGGTTCTTCAATTTCAAACCCAGATTGGAAAAGCTTTGAGAATGGATTCAAAATTATCGACGGTGGAGGTCGTATTTACGCAATGAGACATGGACGACGAGTTCCAAAGCTGAATAGACCACCAGACCAACGTAAAGCTTTATTAAGAGGACTCACAACACAGCTATTGAAGCATGGAAGAATCAAGACTACTCGAGCTAGAGCTAGTGCAATGAGAAAGTTTGTGGATAAGATGATAACTTTAGCCAAAGATGGTTCTTTACATAAGAGAAGACAAGCTTTAGGATATATCTATGAGAAACAAATTGTTCATGCTTTGTTTGCAGAGGTTCCTGATAGATATGGTGAAAGAAATGGTGGTTATACAAGAATCATTAGAACTCTTCCAAGAAGAGGTGATAATGCTCCAATGGCTTACATTGAACTTGTCTAAGGTTCAATATCTTCTCTTTATTTCAATTGCTTTGTAATATCTCAAAACAATTGTTTTTGATTTTATGATCTTGAGTTGGTAAAAATGCTTTCTTTAAAGTTGATAAATAGACATCATAAGTTCATAACTTAGTGCTTGCTTGACATATTTGGTTCTGCACTTTCATAGAAGGGAAGTCTAGTGTGATTATACAATCTGATATAGCAACTAAGTGTTTATTGAAGATTCCTAACAACTTGACTTTTCCTGGGATCTTTGTCTTTGTTTCCAACACAATTTTTCCACTCAACATATCTTGTAATAAACTACTTATGTCGGAAACAAACTTATCGATCTGAAGAGTAAGACGACACATTAGAATCGATGAACCTTTAGCTGGGAAAGTTCCTGCAGGAAGATCAACATCACCCACTTGTTTCTCCCTGTATAAAACTAAAGTCTTCCCTATCTCATGTTTGAAACTCCAACGGTTACGATTCTCAACAAGGATCTGGAGATTAAGTGTGAAATTGAGATGAACATCGAATGGTAATGATATATGAGAGCTGACACCTTCTATGGTGGCTGATTGGATCCTTGTTATCGGTTTTTTCGGTTTGTAAATCGTTAAAGCCAAGATTAAAGTGATGAGGAAGATGAGAAATAGAATAGTTAAGATGATACCAGTAACTATACAACAAAGGCATCGTTTGGATTTACGTATACGTTTGGTCATTGCAACTTATAATGGAAGGTTTTGGTATATTTTGAGAGCTTGAAGACACTTATAGGATTGTATGAAATAAATAAGGGCTTTAAATGCGATTTAAGCTCCCAACTAATTCCTTACAATCTGCCTATATTATATGACAATAATTAATTATAATTTGATTTTATTTCCTTAGCTGACTTTTTCATAGTTATTGATTTATGAGATTTCTGAAAAATATTTTGAAATGATGAAAAAAAACAAATCACTTTACGAGTAATAAATACTACATAGATAGATAATAGATATACATATAACCGTTTCAAATAACCCAAAAAAAAAACATAAAGACAAAGAGTAGATCTATAACTTAACTCTTCAGATCTGTCTAAAGCTTAGTTGAATACTTACACTCCTGACTAGTAATATTACGATTCGAAACAGAGACTGTGAGATCACATGAAGAAGACGATTGTATCTTTAACTTAAAGATCTTAAGAATTTTTACTTTACCTGAGACCTTAACAAAAGTATTAAGAGGTATGACACCATCCATGACGTCATTAAGAAGCTGTGATTCAGACAGTAACCTATCCGCCATTAACGTCAACGTTATATTCATAAACTGTGTTTTCTCCGGTTCGATTCGGTTAGCCGGAAGAGGTGCTTCACCAATTAATTGACCTCTGTAATTAAGCAAGGCCGATGACGAATCGTAGCTAAATCCAACGCGGTTAGGGTTTTTCAAGGACAGATCAACGTGAAGAGTTAGGTTTAAAACGACCTTTAAACTCGCTAGCTGAAATGAAGCTCGGAGACGTTCGACAGTGATGGAATCAATGGTTGTGATTGGGCGTTTTGGTTTGAACAGAGTAAAGCCTAAGATGAGGAGAATTATAAAGATGAGAAGGATGATAAGGAGAGTGATGCAGATACAGATTTTGTAGTTGCGTTTCCGCCGCTGTTTTATACCGCTAGTTGATTGCGTTTCCATGGTAGCGTTTGGCTTAGACGGTTCTTCAGGTGTTGCTAACATAGCTGTTGATGGCTTCTCCTTTATATTATCTGGTTTTGTTGAAAGATGAGACATTATTATTACTTTGTTTGCTCTCTTCTCTGTTACGTTTTGTAGTTCGCAGAGAGACTATTTGTACACGGATTTGTAACCAAACTTTTTATGACATGACTTTAATAATTAAAAGTTTTTTTATTATTAAAACGTTTCTACATTTGTCACCGAATTTAATATTTTTAATTTATTTTTTTAGTTGTGGTTCGATTTGTTCGGTTTATCAAAAACCGAACCAGACTATATCGGTTTTGGATAGTTTGATTTTAGAAAAATAAACCGATCATAATTTTTTTATTTTTAGTTCAGTTTTCGGTTTGCTTTGAATTCATATTCGGTTTATTCGGTTAACATAATAACTGTAAAAAATCATGTTTTCGGTTCGGTTTATTCGGTTTAATTTACACCAAATAAACCAAACAGACCGAATCGAAAGGAGAATTTTCAAATTTATTAGATTTATTTGGGTTAATCGCATTGAATTCGGAAATATTTTTTTTACCTGAAACCAAACCGAACAAATCGATTTGTTTTCAGTTTTACTTTGCAACTAAATTTTAAAAACCGAAAAAACCGTTTATACCAAATAAACCGAATGTCTAAGGCTAGCTTTTTTTGTTAAACTATCGTTCAAATCTTTTAGATAATTATTATATTTCATAAATTGGAAAACAAGTAGTAACTGCATTCGCATTCTTGTGAAGTAATCATTTTATATTTGTTAAATTTTAAAAGAAACACTTGTTTTATTATCTACTAATCCACAAAATAATTCCAATTAAAATCTAACAAAAATTAGACAGACCGATAAAATATCGAATAGTCAAACTCATTTATTGCCATTAAAACTGGCCGCTTAGACTTTTACAGATCATGTTCGTCAAACGTTGTGTAGACAGCTCTCATAAAAATACTCGTTGGAATTTAATAAAAGATTTGTTAATTAATTGTTTTAAAATAGAGAGAAACGTGTATAAGTATTTTATATTTTTCCAAGAAGAACATTAAATTTTTACAAGTGGAAGTAGAAGAGAGGAGATGATAAAATAATAAAGTGAGGTTGAAGGTATACATCATGAATTTGTAAGGAGACCATGCATTATGGAGCATCCGTCGCTTTTGCTAATTTCGTGTACTTATTACGTAACATATTCAATGACCAATTCCACCGTCTTTGTATTGATGGCCCATTTCGGCCCATTTCGGCCCATTTTTGACTTCTGGGTTTGGCCCGTTAAAACTGTGGTCGTGTTTTTTATCCTATGGC
>KE158991.1:0-26996 GCA_000411055.1 Leavenworthia alabamica | reverse complement strand
TAGTACCCAATGGAATAATTTTGTCGGATTCGGTTCGGATTCGGATTCGAGTACGGATCGGTTTCGGATGAAAAAATATTAAAAAAAAGAAAACAATTATTAAATTTTAAAAATATTAACTAAATTTTACAAATCTAACTAAAACTTTTAGAATAATTTAATTATTTATATATATAATTAGATTTTGGGTTTTAACCAATAGATTCGGATTTGGATACGGATTTTTAGTTTTCCAGATTCGGGTTTGGATTCAGATAATGTTTTTCGGATCGGGTATATCGGGTTAGTATTTTGGCCAGTAAAAATCCGAAATAAGTTTGACGAGTCCAAGAGTAAATGAAACAATTGTCTTTGTAAGGTGTTATTGGGCCATCAAAGCCCATAAAAATTAGCTTCTCTTTTTTCAACACCCTAAACGCTGCGTTTTTGTCATCATTGTGCGCGAAAATAATAGGATTGGTTCGGCTGGTTCATGCTCGGAATTGGGACTTTGAAAATCAAAAGCTATTTCAAATCTGAATCTGCAAAAACTCATACGTAACTCTCTCATGTAGTATTCGTCACTTCTCTTCTTCATCTGTATTTCTTCTACCTTTCCTTGTTAGGATTTCCTCAAAACTGTTCTCCCGCCTCTTCTTCCCTCTTCCTCATCTTTTAGGGTTTCAGAAAAAACTCGCTTAAATATTGAGGGCTACTCTGCTTTCAAAGGAGAACAAATAAGCAAAATGGAAGGAAGAAGGATAACAGCTAGCCCTAGACCTTGTAATGGAAGAAGAGTTATAGCTAAAAAAAGATCTCGACCTGATGGATTTGTCAATAGTGTTAAAAAACTTCAACGAAGAGAAATCTCATCTCGTAAAGATCGAGCTTTCTCTATTAGCACTGCCCAAGAGAGATTTCGTAACATGCGTCTTGTGGTATTATTATAGCCCTTTATTCTCTTTTCTTTTTTTTTTTAATTTTGACAAACCCTAATTTATGTTCTTTGAATCTCTCTCTACCAAACCCTAGAATTTAAGTTTAATAATTTTGCAGGAGCAATATGATACTCATGATCCTAAAGGACACTGTTTAGTTGCATTACCGTTTTTAATGAAAAGAACTAAAGTGATTGAGATTGTAGCTGCAAGAGATATTGTATTTGCTCTTGCTCATTCTGGTGTTTGTGCTGCTTTCAGTAGAGGTGAATTTTGAATACTCTTTTATCTTTGTGTTTATGTGTGAAGTATAAAAATGTAACTTTTTGAGTTTTTTTTCATTGTAGAGACGAATAGAAGGATTTGCTTTTTAAATGTTAGTCCAGATGAAGTTATCCGGAGCTTGTTCTATAACAAGAACAATGATTCTCTCATCACTGTTTCAGTTTATGCTTCTGACAATTTCAGTTCTTTAAAATGCAGATCTACTAGAATTGAGTTCGTTCTCTAACTCTATTTAGGTAGTATTGTTTATTATTTCAAACTAATGTGTTTTTTTTCAACTGTTAGGTATATTCTGAGAGGTCAGCCAGATGCAGGGTTTGCTCTTTTTGAGTCTGAATCTTTGAAATGGCCTGGTTTTGTAGAGTTTGATGATGTCAATGGGAAGGTGCTTACTTATTCTGCACAAGACAGGTTTATTTTATGGTCTCTTCACTATGTAAATTTTTTTGTGACCACAAGTTTCTTCCTCCAAGCTTAATAGTTGTTTCTGCAGTGTCTACAAGGTTTTTGATCTGAAAAACTATACCATGCTATATTCGATATCGGATAAAAATGTCCAGGAAATTAAAATCAGGTTATTAACTTTTCTTCATTTGTTTTTTTAGCCCTTTTGTGTTTCTTGTTTGCATATATTAAGCGATCAGGTTATGAATTTCTAACTGTTCTGTTCACTAGATTGGATTGAAGGACTTGTGATTTAGTTATGTATACCTTTTTAACTCCTATGTGTTTCTGTGCTTCAGTCCAGGGATAATGTTATTGATTTTCAAGAGAGCTACCAGTCATGTTCCTTTGAAGATTTTATCGATAGAAGATGGCACAGTTCTCAAGTCTTTTAATCATTTGCTTCACAGAAACAAAAAAGTTGATTTCATTGAACAATTTAACGAGAAACTTCTTGTTAAGCAAGAGAATGAGAATCTCCAAATTCTTGACGTGAGTTGATTTTTTATCTGATTCAATCAATTTTTGTAAGCTTTTTTTAACAATGATTTGTTTCTGATTTGTGAACTCAGGTCCGAAACGCTGAGCTAATGGAAGTTAGTAGAGCTGAGTTCATGACACCATCTGCATTCATATTTCTGTATGAGAACCAGTTGTTTCTAACATTCAGGAACCGTAACGTTTCTGTATGGAATTTTCGCGGAGAGCTCGTGACTTCTTTTGAGGATCATCTTCTATGGCATCCGGACTGTAACACAAATAACATCTACATAACAAGTGATCAAGATCTGATCATCTCTTACTGCAAAGCAGATACCGAAGATCAATGGATAGAAGGAAATGGTAACTATGATACATAACCCTTCAAACTAATAAATCTCTTTGATTTTGATTTGATTAATGGTGTTATTTATCGGATGATGATGCAGCTGGATCAATCAATATCAGCAATATATTGACTGGGAAATGCTTAGCTAAAATAACACCAAACAGTGGACCCCCAAAAGAAGATGAGAGCAGTAGCAGTTGTTTAGGGAATAACTCAAAGCTAAGAAGAAACGCAGTAGCTGAAGCTTTGGAAGACATAACTGCTCTTTTCTACGATGAAGAACGTAATGAGATATACACTGGAAACAGAAATGGTCTTGTTCATGTCTGGTCCAATTGATTTCAGATCATCACTATCGTTAGCTACTTCTACTGTATCATTTGTTTTCCTTCAAGTGTGTGTAGCGATCAGTCTGTTTTAACTTTTAGAGTTCTTTAAGCAGCCATTGTGCTGTAAACGATTTGTGGTCACGTGTCAGGAATGCCAATTATGTACACTAATACCACTGTACGTAACATTTGGGTTTGATAAAAATCTACGAAAGACCCTTTATTTCACTGCTACTTGACCTGTAAGTGTCCAAAGCTAGTTGTCAAAGTTGAGCAATCAGAGTGTGTGAAGAGTTGAAGGCTAAAAGAAAACAATCTTTAGTACTCAAAAGTAAAAAAGCTTTTACCAGTTCTTCTGCAAGATTACAAATCATTAATCCAAACAGTGTTTGAAAACCAACAGAAATTAAAATGTTTTTCTTCACCAAGAAGATGACAACAGATTCAGTAGATAACTTATGTTTTTGTTTGTTTGTTTCAGAACTGAGATTTGTCAAGGCTGTCAAAATATGGGTGATCAAGTGCTGTTTTTGCTGCAATTCTCTCGCCTGGATTGTATTTGAGCATTTTCTGCATTTGTTCAAACATAAGCTCAATCAGATGAAAGAGAGAAATAACTATAGTATATTCATATGCTACGATCATCAAGCAGTTATTTTACCGAGAGAAGATCAACTCCTTGAGGTGAAAGAGATGGAACAGCAAGAGCTAAATCTTGTGCCTCCCACTTTGGGTACGCATGCCAGTCACGTAGAGAGGTAACACCTGGCCATATCTGCTCAGTTGGTGTTCCTAACAATCTCCATGAACCAAACAAAAACCATTACTAAGATCATAGTCTCTACACAAGAATGCTAATGATACAAGACTCAAAAACAGTACATAGAGTCTATTGTTCTTAATTGGCAGCAAGCTATATTCAATCAATGACACATGTAGCTAAAACAAATCTAGTATCAAAACTGGAAAAAACCAGAAGATTCAATCTAAGGTCAGATTCAGAGTACCGAAAGATATGAAGCAATTGCTGATACTCAGAATCACCAGGGAAAAGAGCTTGCCTCCGAACCATCTCAGCTGTTGCAAGTTCAAAGAGATATAAACAACATAAACAAACACCACAAAAATCACAACGCAAGGAGACAAATTCAAAGGCCAACAAAAATAGAGACTAACCGAAGATGCAACCAACAGACCAAATATCAACAGCAGTTGAATAATGAGTAGAACTAAGAAGAACTTCAGGAGCTCTATACCAAAGAGTAACAATCTCATGTGTATAAGCCTTAAGAGGTACTGTGAAAGTACGACCAAGACCTAAATCAGCAATTTTAAGAAGCTCTTTATCTTTCACCAGAAGAAGATTCTGTGGTTTCAAATCACGATGAAGTACACCATGACTATGACAATGTGCAACGCCTTTACAAAGCTGAAACATCAATTTCTGGATCAGAGAAGGCTCAAGTGGCTTAGGCTTCGGACCTTTCCTAAACGAATCGATGAATTTCTTAAGATCAGTATCGAGATACTCGAAAACGAGGTAGAGATTCGATTTCTGGGATTGAGATTTGGCTTGAGTTTGAAGAACGTGTTCGACACAGAGTAATCGAACAATATAGATCGAAGTCGATAACATCTGAAGAAGCGAGATCTCACGAAGTGCAGTTGGTGGAATACCTTCATCATCCATCTCGAGTCGAGTTTTCTTCAGAGCTACAAGCTTACCAGTGCTTTTCTCCACTGCCTTGTAAACTTTCCCGTACGTTCCTTCTCCGATCTTCTCTAGCTTCTCGTATTTCTCCATTGTTGTGAGATCTTTCGAAAATTTGAACTATGACGATTGACGACGCTTCTCTCTATTATAATGAAACCTCTATTGATTTTTTTTATCAGATCAACGGAGGAGATGATTGTGAGAGCGCTCCTTTCGCTAAGATACTTCCACGTCATTTTCTTTTTTCCCGCTCCTTTGGATTTTGAATCCATCGTTCCTTTTGTCCGTGAAAACTGACAATTGCAAAAGATTCGATGACCTAATAAAGCGCACACTGAAATCCAAGTATACACACAAATAGGCCTGGGCAAAAATCCAAACCGAATCCGAAAAATTATAAGTATCCGATAGGTATTCGAAATGCAATTATATATCAATATATATTAATTTTATTAAGATTTTATATAAAATAATTACCTAAACCATATTTATAAACTCAAAAATATCAATTTGCTTAAGATTATAATACTCAAAATAACTGAATTTTTTTTAATTATTTGTTATATTTATGAAATTTAACAAAATTTTGTTCAAAGTATTTTTTATATTTTCAATAAAATTTACTCCCTCTGTTTCAATATATAAGGAGTTTTAGAGATTTTTTTTGTTTCAAAATATAAGGGGTTTTACAAGTTTCTATACAAATTTATTAATTATTTTTTTATTTTTTAGTTAAAATGTTATTTTCAAAATAAAATTTTTGATAACTTTTATGCATAATAATGTTTATATTTGATGGGAAAAGAGATATTTGAAATTAACTATAATTTTAATGATTTCAAAAGTAATTTATTAAGAAGCGTGTTTTTTCCTAAAACTCCCTATATTTTGAAACGGAGGGAGTAATAAATGTTGATCGAGTAAACCTGATATTATCCTAGCCGTATTGTATTATGATGTTTTTAGATATTTACATATAGTAATTTTTATTTTTAGATTTTTATATGTATTAATTGTTAAGAAGCGAACTCAAGCCGAAACGAATCCAAAAAAGAAGATCCGAATCCGATTCGAAATTCTATAGGTATCTACATGGATACAAAAAAAATTTTACCTAAAAAACTTGAACCCGAACCGAGTACCCGAACACCCAAGACTACACACAAATTCATTTTTAACTCTTTTTTGTAGACAAATACTATGTAAAAACTAGATTAGGAATAAATAGTACTATATGCTAGAACATACAGTAAAACTTCTTTAAATTAATACTCGATAAATTAATAAACACCATAAATTAATAAAATCTTCCGGTCCCGATTCGGGCCAATGTAAAAAATAGCAAAATTCGATAAGATAATAAAATAATAATTTTGTTGAAACTCCCGTATAAAAATATAGTCCCAATAATATCATAAATTAATAACTATAAATCTTAGACTTGTATAACTATAGACATATAGTTTGTCTTTTCTTTAAGTTTGAATCTCGTTAGAATTCATCTCTAATTTTTTTATTGCATCAAAAACTTAGTGTTGTTTTTTTTATTTGCATCTAAAATTTGTAAAGAGTTCTATACGTTTAATTGCTTCTAAACACGTAACTGGTTTGAAAGATGTCATAGTATCGTTTTTAATTTCTTTATCTACATTAAAGACATAAACCATAATTTATTCTAAACTCTGAAATTCTGAACATGAATTATTTTCATCTAAATAGTTAAGTATGCTTTTAATATCTATTTTATTATGATAATTAAGATTATTGATCACAACTTCAAGTACATGAATATTGTATTCATATTGAATATTCTTCTAAATTCTTTGAGTCACAATCATCTGACCAAAATTGATAGCATTCACGAATTTGATTTATGAATTTTAAAGAAAATGTTTCGTTTATGTTTAAAGAATAAGAATATCATAGATAAAAAAATATTTCTGTAAATTAATAAATATTAATTTATATTATAAATTAATAAATATTAATTTATAGTTAATTTAATATCATGATAAATTAATAAAATATTAAAGTCCCAACATTATTAATTTATAGAGGTTTTACTGGTTTAATTTTATTATACACCTAACATTTTATTTTATGTACCTATAACATTTTTGGTTACTTACGTTTCCATTCGGATAATATACACAAGTTTCCATAAAAAAAAAACTCGTGTTGGATAATAAGACCATATCACATAGTACTCAATCAAGCAACAATAACACATCACAACAAATACCTCATAGTGTTAAGAGTTATATATAGTAATTTATGTGTGTCGGTCGATTATATCAGTTAACAATGAATGTTAAAGTTCGACATAATATATAGCTTACTGATCAGTAATAACAATATAAATTTAAAAAAACAATTAATTTAGTGATCAATAACATTTTTTGCTGAATATAGAATAAAATAAAAAAAATAGTATAATAAGGCGATTACATGAAAGATTGACCAAGAAAATATAGGTGAACTAATAAGTCCAAATTTATGAATTCACATATATTATTTTCTCTACTATTTTGTGAAACATGCACGTATTTTGAATTTTCAACACTATTGTTTTCTTCGCAAAAATATATTAAAAAAAAAAAAACTAAAAGACGCCTACAAGTCGGACTATAATACAAAAGATAACCTTACCTGACGCCAAGTTTGACTATTCAACTCTTTTATCATTATATAAACAACATTCCAAGAGTCACGAGAAATTAACATAACCTAAAGTTTGAGTATTAATATTCAAAGCAATCAAAGAAAACGAGAGGAGGAAAATGGCAACCTTATCAGAAAAAGATGTTGAAGCTTATCTAGACGCAAGGCCTAGATACCCGATCGATTGGTATAAGAAGATTGCCTTACGGACACAGGATCATAAGTTTGCTTGGGATGTCGGAACTGGTAACGGTCAAGCTGCTATTGGGGTAAGTAACTAAACTCTTCTGTTTGGTCCTAAAATCTGAAACCTTACTCTAGTATTTAGGGCTTTGTTTATTTATATGATTTGTTAATTAAGATATAAGAGATTATGTTTATAATAAATCCAGCAATAAGGTATAATATATAATAAATATATTTAAGAGGGACTCTTTTATTATTCTAGAGGTGAGTCAAATTTGGTAGCGGCATATTGGTCGTAGTTATAAATAATTATTCAGTCTCTTGGAAATATATTTTTATATAATTAACCAAATATTTTATTAAATATAAATTTAACACTAAAATATTATAATGCAAAAAATCATACATAGAGATTATAGTAGGTGAACTTTGGTTTAAAACTAGTATGGGCATTCGGTTTCGGTTTGTTCGGTTTTAGATGAGTAAACCAATCGGAAATTTTTTATTTTTTATTCGGTTTTCGTTTCGCTTCGCTTTGAATTATTATTCGGTTTATTCGGTTAAACGAATAATTGTCAAAAATTGTGTTTCGTTTCGGTTTATTCGGTTAAACGAATAATTGTCAAAAATTGTGTTTCGGTTCGGTTTATTCGGTGTAAACTAAACCGAATAAACTAAAGCAAAAGGTGCATTTTCAGATTTATTCAGTTTATTTGGGTTAAATCGAATTGAATTCGGAAATATTTTTTTATCCAAAAACGAACCGTTTAAACCAAATAAACAGAATATCCAGGACTATTTAAAACTACATATTCCATAAAATTAATTTAAATATATATAGAAAATCTTATTGGTCATATTATATATAGGTATTATAGTAGCTAGGTGAACTAAGCTTGATGATCTTAATAACTCATATATTATACAGCTTGTAGATCACTACGACAATGTTGTAGCTACCGATATAAACGAAGCACAACTTAAACGAGCAATCAAACACTCAAGAATCACATACCATCACACTCCAACAACAATGTCAGAAGACGAGATGGTTGCTTTAGTAGGTGGAGAAAACTCTATAGATCTCATAGTTGCTGCACAAGCTCTTCATTTTTTCAACCTCACCACATTTTACAACGTTGCAAAACGTGTTCTTCGCAAAGAAGGTGGCTTAATCGCCACTTGGGTTTACAATGATATCATTATATCCTCCGAGATAGATCCTATAATGAAGAGTCTTGTAGACTCTACTCTTCCTTTTAGAACTCCTATTATGAATTTAGCATTTGATAGTTATAAAACGTTGCCGTTTCCTTTTGAGAGTATTGGGATGGGGTCTGAGGGTAAGCCTATTACTTTAGATATTCCACATAAACTTTCACTTAAAGGGTTTATAGGGTTCTTGAGATCGTGGCAGCCAGCAATGAAAGCTAAGGAGAAAGGAGTTGAACTTGTAAATGAAGATTTAATAACTAAGTTTGAGAAAGCTTGGGGTGATGAAAGTGAAGTTAAAGATGTTTTCTACAAAGCTCATATGATTGTTGGAAAAATTCCAGTATGATTACATTATCTATATCACTTAACCAATATGTAATAAACATTTAACAAAGTTTTGGTTGATTTGTAATAACAGGAGATGAGATGTGAATCTGAGATCGTGTCTGAAGATAGTAACAAAGATCTGAAGGTTGGGAGAAAACGACTAATAACTGATGAAGAAAACAGAGAAAGCAAGAAACAGAACACAAGTGAAGATGAGACATGTTAGAGAACAACGTGGACTAGTTTCTGCGATATGAATAAAGTTTGTATGAATCATTATCAAGTTTTAGTATTATAATAATTTATTACATGTTTAAATAAGTATAAATAAAGGATGCATTTTAATATTTACTTTTTAGCCATTTGAGAAAGTAAGAATTATGTTATTGAGTTTCTCTTCAAACGTAGGTTTAGGTTTGATTGGTTTTCATATAATTTATTTTTCTAAATTTCACAAAATTCACTAAACCCAACCCAAATGTTTTTTTCAAAAGCCCAAAAAGAGATGAACCAGATAAAACTAAACCAGAACCAACCCAATTTGAATCGATCAATCAGCTCATTAGTTTTCAAAAGATTCAAGATGTTGTATCAATGACATAACCAAACAAATTGTTATTTGATAATATTCATATACATTTTGCTATTATGGGCCTTAAGCATATATTTTTTATATTTCTCAGAAAACATAAAATTGTTGAGATAAAGTCTACAAAAAAAGATTTTATATAGAAAAATTAATTAAAATTTAAATCATGAAAGCACTTACAAATTTCCATGATTTTTAGTTTTAATAAACAGTAATCTGATTTAGATATATTATTTAAAGTTTCTTTAAATTTTTCATCTTTTACAAGTTTTTTTTATTAATCAAGGTTAACACAAACAGAAAAAAAACTTACCAAAATATAATGGGCATATAATATACTAATCAACTATTATCTTCTATAGGTGTATACATTATGCATATTACAACTCTAAAATTTATATATTAAATTAAAATGTCATAGAGCTAAAACTGTTTTTAGTAGGATGTAATCAAAAGGTCGCTACTATGATCTCAGTGACCTAAATTTCTAAATAAATGCAGGTCATTAATATATGGATTAACAAACGATATCGTGGTTAATTTATATAACATTAATTATATTTGGTTCATTTTACTATTCCATTATAAATTGACCTCGCAACCACCTTTCATGTCAACGTCAAAGTCTTATTAATTATTAAATATCTAGAACACATGTATTATATAGTTTTACGTATATCTCAATTGATCATGGTATAAGATTAAGGTGACGAGCCATGGTTCGAAATAGCTGGTTAGAAGAGAGTTGCTCTATTCTTTAAGTCGATCGATATTGAGTGTGAAATAATCATATCAA
The DNA here is from genome assembly GCA_000411055.1 of Leavenworthia alabamica. NCBI lineage: Eukaryota > Viridiplantae > Streptophyta > Magnoliopsida > Brassicales > Brassicaceae > Leavenworthia > Leavenworthia alabamica. Next base: position 16,704 of record KE158991.1, on the reverse strand, counting down.
ATGAGTAATTCAACCAATGATTAAAAATGAATTACGTGAGCACATAATTCTACAAGCAAATACTTATTAAATAATGCATTGGATCTCAGATTCTTTCAAGTCAACGACTATGTGTTTTTTGCTTACAAGATAATCCAATCTTTAAAACATAACTTTATGCTAATCTTCCTGATGATTCAATGATTTAAATATATATATACAAGTCATTATTCAGTGACTTCAATTATAAGTGATTCTCTTTAATTTAGTTTATAGCTGTCCAAGGTTCATTAATTTGTCTTAATTTCGTGTAGAACAAAAATGGTTGGTTCACCACGACATATCAACAGAAGCCACATCATAGTCTTTATGTCACATCTCTAAATATAAGTTAATGTAATTAAAATGTATTGGTAATTTGACTAAGCTAGTAAGAAAAGTTGACTGCAAGAGAATTTAGAAGCGTGAAGTAATAACAATTAAAGCACGCTCTTCTCACCTTAGAACACGTAACAGGTCCATGTGCACCTCTTTCAGATACCACTGCAGCTGCATATAAAAATCTAAATCCACTAAGATCTTAAAGTTTTATCAGTCTTTTTCCTATTTTTAAGCTGATCCAATTTTGGTACTTAAAAATAAATACGAAACACTTGTTATTTTTGAAAAAAAAGAATACTTATCATTTAATGAAAGTATGAACACATTTTTAAAACCAAAGAAAAAGAGTATGAACTAAGAAAAAATCCAAATTTTGCTTTAATTCTTGACCAAACTTTTGTCTTTATACTTGTATGATGTATCTATCTTGTTTTTAGTATTAGTTATTTCGTGTTTCAGTCAATTCAGGGATATTCGATTTTTATAAAAAGTCCACTCAATATTGTTGGAGGATTCCTCTGATTATTTTAATATTTCTCGAGACGTCCTCGAAAATGTATTTATTTATACTTTAAAGTCAAAAACAAAATAAATATCAAATAATAAAGCTACAGACACTCAGAACACAAAAGTTTTGCGGTTTTAACTAAAACCTAAACAACTAAGAGGGTTAAATTGCAAAAAACAGAAGAAAAGTGAACAACGCTACTTTTCTTAGTATTTTATTTTATTAGATATAAAGATTTTCAAAGCTCTTACTCATTATTACTCAGACAAGTGCTGCTGTAAACACAAGGCCACTCTTTTGTTCTCTTTCCGAAACACATCTTCTCCTCCGCTTATTCCGCCACCGTCACCGCCGCTTAAGGTTTTGAGTTATTCTAAACTTTAATTTTCAGAGCTTTAAAATTTCATACTTACCTTGATCTGTATATTACGTCTAAAAGCATTCATTTATTCATATATCAAATAAAGTTTTAGTAATCGTTGGTGTCGGATTCATAACTCTAAGCTAAATTTTTAAGGGTAGGTCAATAGCTTTAAGTTAGGTATCGTTAGGTGAGTATTATTTTTGTTGTTGAATCATTTTTTTTAATTTTTTTAGGATTATGGAAGAAAAAAATGTGTATACAGAAGATGGAACAGTTGATATTCATAAAAATCCAGCTAACAAGAATAAAACTGGAAATTGGAAAGCTTGCCGTTTCATTCTTGGTAATGTTCTAATTGTTTCAACATTTTTTTTTTGCCTTTATAATCTTTTAGGACCAGAGACACTGCACGCTTAAGTAATCATGTCCTGTAATAATGGCTTGGGGTCCCAATTTTTATAAGGTTTATTTAATAAATTATATATATAATGGAAATAACTTTCACGAAAAAGGAAAAAAATTCAATAATTGAGAAAATTTTAAATAATACTAATATGTATATATATTTGGATATTAATCAATCTGTTTTGTCTTTTTTTTAATATTGTGTAGGAAATGAATGCTGTGAAAGATTGGCTTACTATGGGATGGGAACTAACCTTGTGAATTATCTTGAGAGTCGTATGAATCAAGGCAATGCTACAGCTGCAAATAACGTAACGAATTGGTCTGGAACATGTTACATAACTCCTCTCATTGGTGCATTTCTTGCTGATGCTTATCTTGGTCGATATTGGACTATTGCAACCTTTGTTTTCATCTATGTCTCTGTGAGTTTTACACTTGATTACAACCTTTGTATGGTTAAAGTAAATAACATTGTTTTCTTGTTCTGTTGTAGGGTATGACTCTTTTGACATTATCAGCTTCAGTTCCTGGACTTAAACCAAGTAACTGTAATGGCGATACTTGTCATCCGAATTCAGTTCAAACAGCTGTTTTCTTTGTTGCACTTTACATGATTGCTCTTGGAACAGGCGGTATAAAGCCATGTGTTTCATCTTTTGGAGCTGATCAGTTTGATGAGAATGATGAAACTGAGAAGCTTAAGAAAAGTTCTTTCTTTAATTGGTTTTACTTTTCTATTAACGTTGGAGCTCTTATAGCTGCAACTGTTCTTGTTTGGATACAAATGAACGTTGGTTGGGGATGGGGTTTTGGTGTTCCGACAGTTGCTATGGTCATTGCGGTTTGCTTTTTCTTTATGGGAAGTCGTTTTTATAGGCTTCAGAGACCTGGAGGGAGTCCAATTACGCGTATATTTCAAGTTATAGTTGCGGCTTTTAGGAAGATGAGTGTTAAGGTTCCTGAAGATAAGTCTCTTCTCTTCGAAACTGCGGATGATGAGAGTAATATCAAAGGTAGCAGGAAACTTGAACATACAGATAACTTAAAGTAAGTTACAAAAGTTTCAATGTTTGTTTCTATTTAAGTATTAAGACAAAAGTTTGAATGTTAAACTCTGTTTTGTAATGAATGTTTTAGGTTTTTGGATAAGGCAGCGGTTGAGAGTCAATCCGATAGTATTAAAGATGGGGAAGTGAATCAATGGAGACTTTGTTCTGTAACTCAAGTTGAAGAACTCAAGTCTATAATCACACTTTTACCAGTTTGGGCCTCTGGAATAGTCTTTGCTACAGTTTATAGTCAAATGAACACAATGTTTGTTTTACAAGGAAACACAATGGACCAACACATGGGAAAAAACTTTGAAATCCCATCAGCTTCACTCTCACTTTTCGATACGGTTAGTGTACTCTTCTGGACTCCAGTTTATGACCAGTTCATTGTCCCATTCGCAAGAAAGTTCACACGCCATGAACGAGGTTTCACTCAGCTTCAACGTATGGGTATAGGTCTTGTGATCTCAATCTTTGCTATGATCACTGCTGGAGTTCTTGAGGTCGTTAGGCTTGATTATGTCAAAACTCACAATGCATATGACCAGAAAAAGATCCCAATGTCGATCTTTTGGCAGATACCACAGTATTTACTTGTTGGGTGTGCTGAAGTTTTCACCTTTATAGGTCAACTTGAGTTTTTCTATGATCAAGCTCCTGATGCTATGAGAAGTCTCTGCTCTGCTTTATCGTTGACAACAGTTGCTTTGGGAAACTATTTAAGCACTGTTCTTGTAACGGTTGTGATGAAGATAACTAAAAAGAATGGTAAACCGGGTTGGATACCGGATAACTTGAACCGAGGTCATCTTGATTATTTTTTCTACTTGTTGGCAACTCTCAGTTTCTTCAACTTCTTAGTGTATCTTTGGATTTCAAAGCGTTACAAATACAAGAAAGCGATAGGTCGAGTACATTGATGAAGAAACTGGTGTTAACAGTGTTTGTTTAGGTTTGGTTTGACAAGTTCTTTTGCTTGTATATGTTTATATATGTGTGTGTGGTCTATTGGTGATTTTCGTTGGGTTTGGTTTTGCTTATGTATTTATGAATATGAATACTTATTTGATTAAGGAAAAGGTTTGGTTATGTCTCAATAGTTTGAGAATAATTCTCAGGCACATGACATTGATTAGTTTGAGTAACCTAACTTGGCAATTACGGAAACGTAAATAGTATCTATGTATTGGATATTGGGCCTATCATCAAATAATAATGGGCTTGTTTGTAAAATAAGGAAAAAGGCTTTAAAAAAGGAATGTGAAGTCAGTTTTTATTACACGTGGCAGAGTTTATTTATTTAGTTTTCCATATTTAAATAATTAGGGTAAAATAGTCTGTAACTTGTATCGCTTATTTACTTGGTTCCTTTTCGTCATCATCTTCTTCGCTTCATCATCTCGAGACTTTGCATCGAAGCTATTTATATATATATTTTAATTAGGAATCTGTGAAATTAGGGTTTTGTTTGTAAACTCGTGATCGGAGATGGAGCAAACGAGCAACGGAGGAATGTTGTATCACGAAGTACAAGAGTCAAATCTGTGCGCCGTACACTGCGTCAACACGGTGTTGCAGGGACCTTTCTTCTCTGAATTCGATTTAGCTGCTGTCGCTGCTGATCTCGACGGGAAGGAGCGTCAGGTCATGCTTGAAGGTGCTGCCACCGGTGGATTTTCCTCTGGCGATTTTTTCTCTGAGGAATCGCATAATGTTTCTCTCGGCGGCGATTTCAGTATCCAGGTACGAACAATCGCGATCTATTGGTTCCTTGTTTAATTTAATAAGCAGAAATGAAAATCCCTTAGTTACATCTACATTGTCTTAATCGTGTTATTGGATGTTTAGACAAAATTAGGGTTTTTAGATTTTATGGTGCATTGGGTTCCTGTGTTAGACTGAAGTTAAAACCTTTTGAATATGTATGATGCCAGTTTAGAGCTAAGTGCTAAGAATCGATTCCAGAAGAATTGAGATCATTAAACTTCGAATTTTTCGCCTTTACCGAGCTACTCATTTGTCAAAGCCTATCTTCTGTGTGTAAACATTGTTATGCTGAGAAATTGAGGAACATTAGAGGGTTTCTCTTATCTAGGGAGTAGGGACTCATGATTTTGGATATGTAAGTTTTTTAAGGGGTTTGGATCTTTAATTACTAATTTAGTCTTGATCTGGATTGTCTCCTGTATGAGGTTTCTTGAATAGCTTTAAAACTAAACTAGTTAATTGATAGGTCTGCTGCAGACAAGTCAGTTTTCTAAATTAGTTGATCTATCTAGCCTCGAAGACTTGCAGAGAATATATAGGCTTGCAGAATATTTTTGCTAAGGAAACTTGTATTTGATTGATAGGTTTTGCAAAAGGCTTTGGAAGTGTGGGATCTACAAGTGATTCCACTCAATTGTCCAGATGCAGAGCCTGCTCAGATAGACCCTGAGCTTGAAAGCGCCTTCATCTGTCACTTGCATGACCATTGGTTTTGCATAAGAAAAGTGAATGGCGAATGGTATAACTTTGACAGTCTCTTAGCAGCCCCACTACATTTATCAAAGTTCTACCTTTCCGCGTTTCTCGACTCTCTCAAAGGCTCAGGTTGGAGCATCTTCATAGTGAAAGGAAACTTCCCACAGGAATGTCCCATGTCATCTTCTTCTGAAGCTTCCAACAGTTTTGGTCAATGGCTTACACCTGAAGACGCAGAGAGAATAATAAAAAACACAAGCTCGGTACAGGACTCTTCTGTCAACAACAACAGAACTAATGACAATGTAGATCATCAACAAAGACCAAACCAGGCATTGTCACGTGAGGAAGTGAGGGCTTTTTCAGAGATGGAAGATGATGACTTGAAGGCAGCCATAGCAGCTAGTTTGCTTAATGCTTCTGCGGCTGGAGCCAATCTCGGAGCTATGGGGACTTCACAAAAAGAAACTGAGAAACAAAAGTAACAGAGAATATAAAGAACAAGTCTTATTTATGGAGGTGAAGAAAATTTACTGTTTATTTTGGTTTGTTATCAAGAGTTATCAAACATGTTATATTATTACTAAACAGAGAAAATAAAAATACCTTACATTAAGGAAAATAAATGTTTTGTGAATTGTATTGGTTTGTTTTCTGTTTTTGTAAATTTTATTTTCAAACATAGCCACATCCTTATTTTCATCTCATTTATTGCATTTATTTATTTTAGACTAAATAAATATGAAATTTACATATATGTTTTTTTTTAATAAATGTAATCTGGTGAAATTTTACAGTTTGAAAAACCTGGATTACTACAAAGGATAACACTTTTTAGCTGCAAAAACTTGATCTTTTTTTTTCCTTAAAAGAGCATAGCACATAGTTTTGAATTGTTAATTAATTGTTTATATTCAAAGTTGATGACTTTGATAATGATGGTGATGACCCAACTTGAGTCTCTTCACTTTTTATTTTGTTTCCTTTCAAACTCTCTCTTCTTTCTTATGATTCATCAGGTTCTTTGGATTTGAGCTTTTGAGATTTCCTTGCACATGATGATGATCTGTTTCTGACATTCAGAGAGAAATACATATATATATCTGGGATCTGAGAAATTCTGAATCCAAGTGTACTGATTCTTTTTCTTCTCAAATGGGTTCTTTTTCAGACAAATTGTTCAACAGAGAGAAGACAATACATGAGATTCTGGGAGGTGGCAATGGTAAGTGAATCCATTTTATTACCAAAATCCAAAACCTTAAGTGATCTCTCTCACACATTTTTCTATTGTTCTTGTTTATGTCTTGTAATGAAATGAATGGGAAACAGTTGCAGATGTGATACTGTGGAGGAAGAAGAATATGAGTGTTAGTATAGTAACAGTAACAATAGCTTCATGGATGGTGTTTGAGTCATTTTCTTACACTATCATCACTCTCTTTTCAAGTGTTCTTCTCCTTTTACTCTCTATTCTCTTCCTCTGGTCCAAATCTGCTTCCATTCTCAACAGGTACTTCAAAAGATTTTTCCAATAATGTAAATAAATATATACTTACTTCATTTTCTAAGTCAATTTCCTTACAGACCATCACCGCCATTGCTGGAGTTTCAAATAAGTGAAGTCATGGCTGAAGAAGCTTCAAGATTATTACGCATCCATATGAATAAACTACTACAAGTTTCGTATGACATTGCATTGGGAAGAGACTCAGAGTTATATATCAAAGTAGCTGTCTCTCTGTTTTTCATCTCAGTTATTGGAAATCTCATGAATTTTCAAACACTTTGCCACACGAGTAAGTAAAATGTAAAACTCTCATTAGTTTGAGCTTGAGATTCATGTTGTAATATTGTTCTTTGGCTTATTATTTTGGCCAGGTGTTTTGGTAGCTATGACAGTTCCAGCTTTCTATGAAAGATATGAAGATTACATAGATGGATCTATGTTGTTTATCTGCAACAAAGCTAGAGAGCTTTACCTTAGATTCGAGACAATGGCTTTTCCAGAACATAAGAGGAAACTAAGCTGAGATGTTGTCACCTCTTTTTTGTTCTTTCTATGTTGGAATGGTACAGCCAAAATATGAGCTAATAGGAATTTTTATTTCAAAATTTAAAAACTGAGTATCTATGCTGAAAAAATATTCGACCAAGTTCTGGCCTCTCTTAATTTAAAGAAATTATGAAGAAAACAAATCTAGTAGCTCTTATTCTCTCTATTTTAAAACTTTATCTCAGTTTCTTTTGGATGAATCTAGTTCCCGGACATACTTCTTTGCCTATAAGTATTAAGAACAAAGGGATTAGTTAATGAGAAACAAGGCTTTGTGTGATTGATTAGATAATAGATAGTGTTGTTACCTGTTCGAGGGTCAAAAACATGATCACGTTCCATGAGCCAAGGCGACCGAAGTTGGGGATGAAACCCTTGTAAAATGCCATAGGACCCTGTGGACGAAAACTTATAGAGTTAAGAAAAAACATTCTCTAGTGTTATGTTTAGAATAAGGTTTGTACAGAGGACATAGAAGTAGAGTTGCTTACGTCGTTCTTCAGAGTTTTGATGAAGCAGTCAATGGTGCCTTTGTAAGCACCAGAATCTCCCATCATTCTTGACTTAACCTGCCACACAACAAGAACATCAGGGAACGTAGTGAACAAAGTCAAAGTTCAATGTTATGTGTAGATACAGTACCACGTCAACAGGAGAACCGATACAGACAGCGAAGAATCCAGCTCCAAGTCCAGATAGAATATGTGTGACAACGTTGTCAGTGAAACCTGGAATCTTCAAGATTGTCTGAACAAGAAAACATGAGTAATAATTTAAAATATAAGGATCCTCTAGTAAATTAGACAAGAGACAGAGAATAATGTAGTTTCATACCTGTTTCACTTGATCGTAACTCGCTAATTCAGCAGCATTGATAATTGCGTTTCTTGCTACATTAGGCCCGAGACCAGTCCAAAGAGCTCGAACTCCTTCCTGTCAAAGCCAGATTAACAAGATATGAAGCAGAGATGAAGAAACTTATCCACAATTTCAACTTCCAAGACGGGAATAGTTTACCTGTCTCACAATTGTTGAATACGCATTCAGCGCTCCAGAATACCGTCTTGGCGCACCTGGAGCAAGTTTTCCTTCAGCCTGAAGTCTAACTTTCACAAGATCAGTAGGATTTGCTACCATGATACCCAGTGCACCTGAGAGTTACACACAATAACAACAACACAGTTAAGAATAAACAGGAAAACATATATAACGGCTTAACGGGTTTCTTTTATCTCTTATACTCACCTGTTGTCAAACCAGCAAGAATTTTCTTGCTCAATGGAACATCACCTACAAAGTCTTTTCCAACATATAAGTTTTTCACCTGAGGAGAGAATAAAATCAGTTAAGGCATTCTCAGTAGTAAACTACGAAGACAGCTGAGTATAAGCGCGAATTCTGAAGCATGAAAATAAGTAATATTGTAACTCACCGGCTCATACATTCCAATCCTTAGACCTCCAAACAAACATTGACGATGCAATCCAGGTACAACACCTTTCCAAAGTGAACGAAGACCTTCTTCTCTTGCTATGGTACCAACAGTTCCCAACAATCCTCGATATTTAGGCAGAGTAACATCTCCAGCAAGAGCAGACTTTTGAAGCTGAAGCCTAACTTTAGCAGTATCCAACGGAATTGTGCATATCTGTTCATAAAGAAAATTTCAAAAAAACATCGTCTAACAAGTCAAATTCCAATGGTGCAACATAGAATTATCATAGGAAACCACCATAGATAAATAGAGGATAGAGTTTGTTTTACAATTGCGTTGAAGAACAAATGAAAAATGCTCAGATCGATTCCATTTTAAAGTCTCTCATGTTGCATTCCCAAATTTTACATAAACAAGGTCAAAAACTGCTATACAAATGTCAAAACTCAATTACGGCAACAGATCTAGCCGTTTAACCTAATACAAGGAGCTAAAATGTAGAGAGATCAAATCAGTTGTATCGAAGCTAAAGTACATACCACAAACGATCAACCTCATCGGAAAATTTTACTAAATTCGAAACACATTTCAGCGAAGGTGAAAAGCAAATAGAAGTAACAATTCCGGATCACAATTCACAGTTCTCAAACAAACACTTTAGACGATATAATCGAAGAAGCATGAGAATTATATTTAAAAAACAAAAGTAGAATACAATGGAAGATTGATGAATTACCTCGCCAACGCAAGCAGCGAAGGCACTGCAGCCGAAAGTTTTGGGCAAGGAAAGATCAGATTTGCCAGCAGCAACCATATTCGATCCTACAAATCAGAGATAAAGGAGGGATGTTATTAGGGTTTCAAAATCCAAGACAGAGAAGAGAGAATCTCGGGAAGAGGCACGACGCTTACGGCTACGTAACGCAACTTGGTCTGTCTCTGAGTGTTTCAGCTGAGAAAAGAAGAAGATCGTCCCTCTCTTCTCTGCTACGGTAAAAAGAAAAAAAAAATGTATGGGGCCCACTTATAGAGTAGTGCTTTACTTTTATAGTATACTACAATACACGACTCTGACCTGTTGATATTATCAGCCAACCATACCATTTTACTAAGATGCCTTAACTGTGTAATTGAATAGAATAATAATTCAAATCAAATGACTCAGCGCCACGATGGATGCAATTTATTCTATACCTAACTTTCTCAATTACGTATGATAATATTATTATTGACCAGTTTCTTTGAATTTAATTTAATAATTTATCAGAAACTCAAAAAATAAATGATTGTACATTGGATTACAATTGAGATTCAGTACACATCTCACACATTGTTCAAAAACATTGTACAATACTTGAACTTACTACCACATTGATGGAACATAAACTTGTTCTTTCAAATTCTGTGTGGCGCTTTCAGTAGGGAAACCTCTAACTGCACCAATTGTCCACTGTGATATGACCCCAGCAGCAACTGCAAACCGGAGTTGTCGCTCCAACACATCTTGGTTTTCAAACATCTCAGGACAAGTTGTTAGCTTTCTCATTATACCTGCAACAACAGCATCACCAGATCCTGTCCTATCACAGGTGAAAGGAGTTATAAGTACATCTTCTGTTCCAACCACAACACCATCAAAAGTTGGAGTATAGTAATGTAGTCTAAGTGTTCCATCAGTAACAACCAACAGCTTCAGCTTGTCATGCCACAATGGCTTTATTTCCTCTGGTGTATAATGGTAATAGTCTCTTCTGTCTTTCGTCTTCTCAAAATCCTCAGCAAAGTATTGTGGTGTGTAGTTTCTTCTCCTCTCGTAGTAATCCTCATCAAGAAGAAACTCAAGCTCTTGCTGTGAAACTTCAATGATGTTTGCCTCATCCCATGCTTTCTTTATCAACTTCCTAGTCTCATTGCGCGATCTCCATAACGGTAATGGAAGATTCAAGTCAAAGAAAATTAGCCCTCCAAACTTTTTGGACCATTGTATTGCCTTAAAAAGAGTTGATCGCATTGTAGGTGACATCAACACTTGTGAATTGAAGTGAAATATCCTCGCCTGAATCAAAAGCAGAAGTCCAAAGAAGCTTAAGAGCATGACCAAAAAGAAGCAAGAACCAAGCTCAAGTCAAAGAATTATACCAGAAGTACTAAACTCTCTATCTAGCTATCATGTTATAGAATTAGACAAGTGAAAAAATCCACTAAATTAAAAAACTTTGACCTCTTTCAGTACAGCTAAATTGAGTTCTGAAGCAAGAAGCGAGTCCTCAGGTGGCTCTTTCACCGTCTCCGCCATCATTTTCCCATCCTCAAACTTTATCTTGAAGCGAGTAGAAGCAGTTTTTGAATTCTCATCGAATTTGACAGCTCTCGTTTGAACTTTCTCCTGGTTCATCATTAGAACAAGCTCTTCTCCGAAATCATCTTCACCTACTTTTCCCATAAACGCGGCTCTCCCACCTAATCGGACGTGAGAGATGGCCACATTGGACGGTGGGCCTCCCGGAGCTCTCCCAAACTCAGGTGGATCCCACTGTAGCATCTTCCACTGAGAGTAAATGTCAGGATGCATAGGATTATCATGGACTCGCACCACTGGAACGAACTCCTTCTGTACTGCACCGAAACAGCACACGAGAGGCGGATCGTCGTATGGGAAATCGATTCCGTCGTCGTAATCCACTAAAGCAGAGGGATTCAATTCAGGATCAGTCTCGATAGTATCATTTTCGGTGTTATCTGTCTCAATTTGCTTCTTCTTCCTTCCTTTGCGACTAGGTTTAGCGGAAGTTTCCGCTACTGCTCCGTTTGTGATGCCGGCATTAATTGAAGCTTTCCGAGAGAGAAATTGCCTTGTTTTTCGAGCTACTATTTCTCTACGATTTATGATCAAATGTGAAGAATCAAAATGATGAAGATGAGAAAAGAGATGAAGTGAAGCCATGGATGGGGTTTTTACTTCGATTCGCCCAGTCCAGGGTTTATCCAAATCGTCTTCCTCTTTTAAAAAATCATATCGGGTGGGTCTTGACCGGAATTTAACTAAAACCGGGTAAACCCTTTGAAATCCCNNCGAGCGAGCTCCTTTGGTTCCCGCAACACCGACGATTCGATTATCTAATTCTCAGGCAGGCCTCGTCGCCGAGAGGCCGATTATTATCAATCGGTAATTTCGCACTCGATTCACTTCACTGGTTGCGCTAGATTTGAGGTTTCTCGTTTCCTTATGGACTCGATCGACCAGTTTTGACTGCTTCTATAAGCAACCTTGGATCTTCGATTACTGTTCTCGATCTCACCTTTTGATCACTAGTTTAACGGATTTTGATTGCTGCAACTGCTGAGCCTGAGGATTCTTTTTTTTAATTATCTTTCATGATGTTGTGATTGACTCTCAAGTGCTCTTGGGTTTATCTAATTTGGTTGTTTTCTGGAACTGCTTTCTTCATGAAACATGCTTTATATGATTTATATACCCTGAGAACTGTTGCTAGAACATTATGCCTAGGTTAAAGCCCTTTCTAATGCTAGCTCGGTCATTATTGCTTGTCAGGAACAACTCCAACAATGTATATAGTCACAAGAATCTATCTTCATAGTTCTCTTTGATAGACGCTTTAGATCCCATCAGTACATTGCAGTAGCTTACACTTGCATGTCCCATTCACAGAGTTTATAAGCCTAACAACACTCTTATTTCCCTGATTCTTATCATTTTGAACTCTTTGTATCTCAGAGAACAATGGGCTTCTGGAGTTTGATAAAAGGTCTGCTGCTCTTTGCAAATGCATTGGCAATTCTCAACGAAGACCGTTTCCTTGCTCCAAGAGGATGGACGCTCGGAGAACTCCACCTAACCGGTAGAAGAAACTCTCTTAAAGGCCAAATCCTCGGTCTAATCCATGCCTGCCAGTACATGAGATTCCCACTCATGCTCATTAACACAGTAGTCATCGTCTGGAAGCTTATCTCTGGTTAATGTTTTTCATAGTGTAGATGAAGATAAACAACAATGTGTTCTTGAAAATGATCGTGTGATTAGTTACAAATCTGAATATGTAAGAAGTGGAAGTTTGGTGTGGATTCTACAACATTCTTCTTACTTTTTTACATGCCAAATGGGTTATAACATTGCAAGCTTACACACATGGAAATACAAATCTAGTTACCATTAGAGTCTCAAGAATCTACTTGATTACATAAAAGATCACATTTCTTAAACACACAGAGATAACCAAAACCTTGACTTCACTTCCTTTCTTGTTTTTTATCAGCTTTAGTACTCATCACAACTTCCATTTTCTCCATCTTCTCATACTCAAACTCCTTAGTCTTAATACCACATTCCTCTTGCATCACCATGGCAAGATTGTTCCTTTTAAAAGCTGCCCAAATATGCATCATGGCAAAGAACACAAGCCCAGTAGATCCAAAGGTCATAACAAAGCAAGTCACAATCTCCCATATCTTCCCTCTTCTCCTTCTCTTCACCTCCTCCTCCTCTTCACGCTTTGCCTCTAAAAGCGCCGCATAAGAATGAAGATCCTTAGAGACGTGTCTAGCTTCTAAGCTCCAAGAATGAAGACTAAAGTCTCCACTGTATGAGTTAACACCAACCATAAACTCACCCTTACCCTTCAACATCTCAGGCAAATCAACCCGTGTTAACATCAGAGGATCAACAGATTTAAAGCTTTCTGATTTGCTTAACCGGACTTCTAAAAACTTGCCACTAGCTATGTAATTAATCCAAACGTACAATAACTGCTTCTCCTTCTCCAAGTTTGAGATTGTGAAGTTGCTAATAACCTTCTTAGAAACCATAGTACCATTGACTATAACCGCGACACTGGAATCAGAAGTATCGAACTTTACTTGGAATAGAGAGTGATCAAGTGTTCCATTAACAGGAAAAACAACAAATCCTAGTCTCCCTCCACGATTAGGAGACATGGAGAAAGAGAAAACAGTAGAGAAACCTGTGAAATAATCGGATTCAGTATCCACGGATTCAATGGGTTTCTTGTAAATGACTTGTCCTCCATTCACTGAGTTACTCAGCTGAATTGAAGATCCACTGTCAACGAGCTTTGCGTCACCGTACAAAGCAATGTCTTCAGACTCAAAGCTTGCATCTTTACCGAAGAAGCTTGTGAACGAGAACAATGATTTAGCTTCCGAGATTGAGACTCTGGAAACCAATGCGATGACAATCAAAAGTAGAACCAGGAATGACCTGGAGAGAATGAAGCTTGCCATTAGTAAAAAAATCACACTTTTTGAAAATGGTTGTGGAATTTGTGATTGATTTCTAGGGTTTGAAATGGGAGAGATGAGATCCCAGATGAAGAGTAAAGTGTAAGTGGTGGGTAGAACTAGAAAGATAAAGAACAAAGAATCATGGGTTAAGAAGCACTTGGACCAAAGTGAAAAGCGTTAAAGTTAGCAAGACTTTTGTCTACTCGTTTCTTTTAAAAACTTTTGAGTTTTTACTTTCTTTATTTGCATCGTAATAAAATACTCTCACTTTTTTTTTCATTTAAGAATAATTTATCGAAACTGTAACGTGTTAAAAACCATTACGAAAATGTTGATATTTAGCCATTTATTCACTTTCATATCATATGGTTTTTAATTGTCTATGCATTTGGGATTAAAATTCGTGTGGGTTAAGTTCGGGATTGATTACCAATGAGAGACAAGTTGTGTAGATTTATTTCTTGTTCTTGAAAAATTATTTTCTACGTATTTGTAAGTGTTTCAATTTTTGAATATAAGTTTAAATTTATGAAATTTTGGTTAATATATATTAAAGTTTTTTTTTATATATATTTCTTATAACTAAACATTAGTTGTTTTTTCAATATGTGTCAAAACTATTTAAAAATATATTCATAAACAAAAAAACTTCCGAATAAAATAAACAAAACGACACCGGATTGCTATTTTATAAAAAAGTAATTTAAATACGATATTATATTTACTATATATGTTTTAAGAAATTGCTCTATAATCTAGATAACTATACATGTTATATGTTATATATCTCACTCAAGACTAATCTTTAAGATTTTTATTTGTTCCATTGAGATTTATTTCCTTTTCTAAAACCCTCTAAACCGGCGACTAAACCAACCAAATCAATAGACACATCTAACGTATGAAATCTCCAGCTGCATGCTTATCCTTTTTACTACTATATCAGCCATTCGTCATCTACTCCATCTTCTTCTTCTTCTTCTTTTACGTTTTCATCTTACAAATTAGGGTTTATCGCTTTTTTCAGAAGCCATAGCTATGGGGAGACGACTAAGAAAGAACATCATCGGTAAAGGAGAAGTTACACCAATACAAGTTGCTTTCGTCGTTGATCGTTATCTCTGTGATAATCGATTCTTTAAAGCACGAACTCTCTTTAGGTCTGAGGCTTCGCATCTTATCCCTAAGTCCTCATATCGACAAGTATGCATACTCCATTTTCGTATTTTGTTTTATCAGTTTGTTTTTTTAGTTTTGATCATGAAGAACACTTTGTTTGTAGAGTCCGAGGAGTTTGATGACTCTTGATGAGATATTGAATGATTACGTAGCTTTAAAGCATCAGAAACATAGTTTAGAAGAGGAGAGAGTGAGATTGGATCAGGAAAAAATTAGGGTTCAAAATATGTTGCAAGGGTATCAGAATGTGATAGATACTTACAATTCTAGCTTCATCACTCCTTCTCCAGCTCCGACTTATCAACAGAATAATTATAGTGTCTCTTCTTCAGGTTATAGTTAGCTTGGTTTGGATCTTGATCTTGTATATGGAGATGAACTTTGTAACACATGTTCTTATATTTCAGGGTTAGCTCAGCCCGAGACAACAAAGGTTATGTCAACATCAATGCCTGGGAACAAAAGAGTAGATTCTGAGGATTATGAGTTTACACCTTTGGCTTGTCAGATTGAACCTGGAAAACAAAAGGTTCTTGAAGTTTCTGTAGAAGCTCCTCAAGTAAGGAAACCTCAGATTACTACTACAGCACAAGAAAACTCAACAGCAAATGGTATGTTTCTATGCATGTGTATAATTTCTCTAGTGTATAATATCTTTAACCTTATTTCTTGTCTTCTTTTTTTTTGGAACAGATTTGGTTTTAACTTCTCCAACCGTGTCTGACCCAGAGAATGATAATTTATTTGACATGGATTCTTCTGATATGGATTTTTTGGATACATTTAACTTCGATGTTGATTCACTTCTCATGGAAACTGATTCATGGTAAGTGCTTTGTTTTAAAAGATCAGTTTATGTAAATAGCTATTTTGTTATATATCTGTTGCTGTTTGCTCATATGTTGTTATAAATCACAGGTCACTTCCTGAATCTGGTAATACTAAACCTAACCAGTTCATTTCCGAGTATACATCAACAGTTACTGAAACAACTCAAGGGAAAGACATCATGAGCACTCAAGAGATGTGTTTTGATGCTTCATTTGCAGGAGCCGATGCTAAGACCGATGCAAAATTCTGTAATGAAATGCATAGAAATCTCGAGTCCTGGTAAGTTTGTCTTACTTTTTCTCCTGTTGATGTAGTCATATTCTTGATTTTTATTGTTTAGTCCTAAACCCTAACTATGTGACTCTGTCTTTCTTGTCTTGACACAGCCAAGAGTTGCATGTAGAAAGTGAAGTTACAGACAATTGCTGTGAAGACTATGATTAAATTCAAGACCAGCAACATTACTGTTAATTCTTGTCATGTCTGTGAAAATGATATCTCCTATGGTCCCTCCTAAGTTTTTTGTTTGGTTGAACAAATATATGGAAGTTGTATACATTAATTAACTTGGGTTTGGCTGAATTTGGCATTTGGTTTATCGCAATTAGTGATAAATATGTGACTCTTATCATTACTTTTTTGTATTCTCTTTTTCTTAGCCCTGTCACACGAGTGATTCCCCTAACCCGTTTCGCTGCGGATTTCAGAAAAAATTTACCCGCAAATCATTAGCCCGTCTGACCTGCGATTCAAATTTGATATCCACATCCACCCCGTATTAATCAAACG
>KE158989.1:3701-18176 GCA_000411055.1 Leavenworthia alabamica | reverse complement strand
AGGAATCGGATTCTCGACACGCGCGACGGTTCGGGAGTTATACGATTTTCGAGGTGAGTGCGAGACCGAGGTGAGTGCGAGACCGAGGTTAGCAGGAACCCAAATGGACTTAAAGTAGTCTGGTTTTAGGAACCGTAACATCCCGGAGATGTTACGTAGACATGTAGATCAAGGATTTTGTAGACACGTATATCGAGGTAGTGTGTGGCACGCTCATCGAGGTATTACGGGGGTGCATATACCGAGATGTTGCAGGGCACCTATATCGAGATATTACGTAGGCATGTATACCGAGATATTACGGAGCATGTATATCGAGATGGTACGTTGGCACGTATATCAAGGTGTCCTGTCGACACGGATATCGAAGTGTTGCATTTATGTGTGTATTGCTGTGGTGGCGTAGTCGGTGTATGATCCGATTACGTCGGGATATTCTTGTGTGCTGCATTCATTATATATGATGTTATATATATATATGTTATGCATGTACATTGTTGCATTCTAGTATCGTGAGGATACATCGCTGGTTACCCGATCCGTCCGGATTCTATAGCGGAACCGGTAGTCGGGATGAGCGCCTCACTCAGTATTATGATATACTGATCACTCTCTTTTGGATGCAGGTAAAGAGAAGTGAGGCTAGCAGAGTGGACCCAGGGCTGACACAGAGAG
The DNA here is from genome assembly GCA_000411055.1 of Leavenworthia alabamica. NCBI lineage: Eukaryota > Viridiplantae > Streptophyta > Magnoliopsida > Brassicales > Brassicaceae > Leavenworthia > Leavenworthia alabamica. Next base: position 17,501 of record KE158989.1, on the reverse strand, counting down.
ATGACATAGAAGGATAGACCTAGTCGGGATTTTGGTGTACATTAGTCCGTGTAGGACTTATATTTTTGGATACCAGGGTTGGTATCGGTTTGATATCATATTTTATCTTCCGCTGTACATATAGTATTATATGTTATGTATGTTATGGTTTTTAGAAAAGTTTTAAAAATTCGGTTTTATGGGTTTACGACGTAGCCACGAGGGGTGGTTGTGTCATCAACCATGTCATATCTGATACTTTGGATCTCAACTAAGCTCTAAAAGCTCCTTAAAACCTCTCTTAATCAATTATGGAGTCTCTCATTTTTTAATGATCAATAACATGACACTCTCTAGCCATCATTAATAAAATACAATCACATATTCTATTAATATTAACATGTACATTGTTTCCGACCCCGAAACGAAAATACAACTCTCATCAAAACCGGTAACCATCGAGGATAAATTCTCCCCCACTAGAAGTGATCGACTCTCAAGGCTTATGCCTCGACCCTAACCTATTTCTTAAACAACTTGGAGAATTCCACTTCATCCTCGCCTCTGATTCCCAAGTCTTCTCATCCATTAACCACAAACACACAAGGCTTTAATCATTAATTAAGCTCATAACCTAACTATGAAACGCTACACTACGAAGATAATTCACTCTTAGATCACCACGATCTATGCTCAGTCACAAAATTCTTGATTCATGCCTCTAATACTCTTTGCCCTCAACTCATATGTGTCTTGTTCTCCGGTCACTCCGTCAAATGATACTATTAGGAACACCACATTACCCTTGAGTTGCTAATGATACCACATCCATTGAGCGAACATGATACCACATCCTTGAGACACCACGGCTCGGAGTACCAGGATACCACATCCTGCTGAGACACTTCATCATCAAATTAACAGGATACCACATTCTGCTGAGACACTACGTCTATAGTGAAATCAGGATACCACATCCTACTAAACATCATAAGAGTCACTCATTTCCTACAAGTGTAGGACAACCACTGTCCGTAACATGAGCTTATTAAAATTGTGTTACCAGAACACCCCGAGAACCATTCTCGCCATTAAAACTAAGAGGTTTCCACTTAACTCTTAGGTAGCTAAGACCTCTGCCCATACTAATAGTTTAATCTCAGAGTTTGAACTCACCCATTTTTAAGCTTACATATGAGATCACTCTCAATCGCTACGATTATCATCAGTTGCTATCACAATACACTCTCAAGATTAACCCACTAACAATCCTGAAATTTTGTATTCGGTCACAAAATCATGAACATGTTAGTTCTTTACTGCTTTTTAACTCATACACGTACCCTCACTCTCATGCCACACAATCCACTGAGCAATTTTGGAACTCACTATCCCACTTGGTACGAGTGAACCAATATCCTCGGATGAGTTTTCGGGACCCACTATCCTCATAAGCAGTAGGAGAGCCCACTATCCTCCACTAACGTCTGGGAACCCACTATTCCCGTAGAGTCACTAGAGAACCTTTATCCTCTAAAGTAACGGAGAACCCACTATCCTTCACAATAGACCAAATATCCCATGATAAAACAACCGTCTCATGATATTGGATGTGCAAAAGCACACCATCTAGATACAAATCTAGAGCACCTCTTTCCCTTTAAACTCTTATCACCCTTGTTATACATCACTGAAATACCATGCTCACAATCATCACCACTTTTCAATGTGATCAACTAAACAAATATCGAGCAATCCTTTCTAAATCCCGTAAGTCTTGCCGAGCATCTTTACTCCTAACTCACTTCCATGGATTCTGATTCTCGAATCAAATTAGATCGACTTAACCCACTTTTCTAGAAAGATTACTCTTTTACACCACTTCCCTTTTTGCTACATTGCTTTTTTTTTCTAGGAAAACTTTCCATTTTAGGCAATTTCCTATTTTTAGAAACTTTCCATTATGGAAAACTTTCTATTTAAAGAAACTTATCATTTTTAGAAACTTCATCTCTAAATCATACCACTCATGGTTAACTCTTCCGGAATTTCTCAAAATTTCTCTAGACACCTCTAGAATTCTCCTAGAACTCTTTTGGAATTCCTATGGAACTCTCTTCAAACTTCTCTGAAACTGTTTTGGTCTCACTTGGCCTCTCCGTTCCATCTTTCTAAGAAATAATAGAGATTCCACCTTGAACTCATGCCACTCACTTTAGATAGCATACAATCAAGACCCCTGATACGCTATTAAGTATCTACTTGAACAAAAATTTTGCTCCAACATCGACTGTCGCTCCTCTGTATCTTCCCAAATCCTCATATAATATGAATTCTTAACCGCAACCATATATCTGGATGCTCTTTTGGTGGCACTCTCGGATGCTATATTGATACTACTTATAGTATCCGCTCTAAATTTCAAGTAAAAAGGTCTCCACATTATCCTTTGTTTTAGGAAATTTAATTTTCTATAAAAATTATTCTCTAGACTTCCTATAACACTGACATCATTTCAACCAACCACCGGACCTTTGACCCAATCAACCGTGACTTTCCGTACCACCCTCCCCACTGCCACCGTTCGAGCTTCCACAACTAACTCATACAACATATTTTTTTTGCTCTTATATTCAACTTTACTTAAATACTAATCTTTCAATCAAAATAACAACAAAAATATAACAACATACCATGAAGTCTCATTAAAGGCTCGGAGAAGATTGGTCTAGAGTTCATGCAACATAAAACACAGCGAGAGTGTCCTAGAAACAAGTCCACTCTGATACCAAATTGAAACAACCATACCTGTGTTTTTTTGAAACTTTCCATTTTAGATAAATTTTCATTTAAAACAAGAAACTAACCATCGGATATGATTCAGAATTCTAAACATAATTCAGAAACTAACCGTTAGAATCTGAATCTCACCATTGAAGCTGAAGCATATAGTGTCATGAATACCTCTACTAATTTTTAGCTTGATCAGACAACATTTCGACTCCAAACGCTGCTTTCAGAATGTTACATCAAAACTGTTTCGAAATCGAGTTTTCTAAATTTACTCACAGACGCCATCAATTTAAAACAAATATTTCAGACAGAGTTCTTATCCAAATACATATCAGCCAACGGATTTAGAAAGCTGACATCAAGAGCTTTCCAATGATATGTAGATCTTCATCTAGATACCCATGGTTCATTATAAAACGTCTTTTAAAGTTGAACAACGGTAAAATTCGATTTACAAATATCTCATTTAGTATAACTGCCATAACTTTCCAACCAGAATTCTGATTTAAGATCTGTTTCCTGCTATAGATTGATCGTGATGTCCTCCATCTCTCCATCAAATATAAGACGAAAATAAATTCGTTTGATACTTCGTTTTCTATTTTTACTACTCAATGTAGTCGGATCTGTTTTCTCTTCTCCTTTTTTCGCTTATTTTATTTTCTCTCATGATTTATCCCCATCAGGGTAGCCAAGAAAATCATCTTAATGAACTAGGTTTTCTTTAGTTTTTAAGGATTAAATAGGTTTAGGTCAAATTAAAACCTAATTAGACTCATTGATCTCACTTACCCACATCTAAACCCTAATAAGTCCAAAACTCGTTTCAAAACCTCTTTAAACTAAATTCACGGACGTTACACTATTTTTACTGCTTTAACAACAATTTATCCACTTGCCCATTATGATGTTTGTAGAGTGCATTTACTGAAAATATTAAAATTCAGTTTGGTAGAAAAGGCATGTTGCCTATTGTAGAGTCTACTGGTAACGCTTATACTCGGTATGAGTTTAATGAAATTTTCTCATCTATTAAGGTCCAGAATCCGAAGCTTGCTAAGTACTTGGAAGATGCAGATTTTCATAAATGGGCTCGATCTTATGCCCGGGCCAACAGATACAACATCATGACAACAAACATAGCTGAATCATTGAATTCTATGCTAAACATGCCAAGGGAGTTACCAGTTATATCACTGCTTGAGACAGTAAGGTTGAACCTTACAACATGGTTTTATGAACGTAAAGAGAAGGCGACTAAAGCTGTTAAGTATGCAACACCTAATGTAACATAGATTAATGTCCGGAGGTTTGATGATGCAATGATTCTTGAGGTATGTCAAGTTGATGAGTTTGAGTTTGAAGTAAAAGATGACACGAACAAGTATGTTGTTGAAACAACCACACCCGTTTTTTTAAACAACTTAACAGTTATAATGATCCCATACTCAATAGAACTCACACATGCATGCTCTAGACCTTCATCCCTTCGTCCTTGCCATGACTTCAAGCTCCAACCTGAATTTACCTGCATCATCAATAGAGATGCATCAGCATTGGAAAACCAACGCTGAGTGAGGCACTCCTCCCATACTAACATGAATCAAAACACGACAAGTAATGCAATAAGACAATATGTAAATCATACCAATACATCCAATCAAAACATGTCAAGATTTTCATCGCTGGTTCACAGAAAAAACATATTAAATTATTCATTGTATCATGAAATAATCTTACGGTCATGCACTCACCTCGACAAATATGAGAGTTCGGATGACATTTACTTTCATAAAAATCCTTCCATAAATCATTTGCATATCTCCAACTCAATCTAATCTCAATGACAACCGTTAGAATCTGAATCCCACCGTTGAATCTGAAGCATATAGTGTCATGAATAATTCTACAAATTTTTAGCCCGATAAGACAATGTTCGACCTCCAAACGCTGCTTTCAAAACGTCACATCAAAACTGTTTCGAATTAGGGGTTTCTAAGTTTAATCATAAACATTGTCAACTTAAAACATAAATTTGTGACAGCATTTTTACCCGAATCCAGATCGGCCAACGGATTTAGAAAGCTGACATCAAGAGCTTTCCAATGATATGTAGATCGTCATCTAGATCCTCATGGTTTATTGGTAAACGTCTTTTCAAGTTAGGTGTTAGTGAAATTTGATCTGCACATATCTCTTTTAGTAGAACGACCATAACTTTTCAACCATAACTCTGATTTAAGATCCGTTTCCTGATATAGATAGATCGTGATGTCTTCCATCTCCCCACCAAATATAAGACGAAAATAAATCCGTTTGATATTTCGTTTTCTATTTTTATCTAAAGTAGTCAGATATACTTTCTCTTCTCCTCCTCGCTGATTTTATTTTCTCTCATGATTTTATTTTCCCCATTAGGGTGGTCACGAAAATCATCTCAATAAACTAGGGTTTTTTAGTGTTTTTTTTCCTGGGATTAAGTAGGTTTAGATCAAATTAAAACCTAATTAGGCCCATTAATCTCACTAACCCACATAGAAACCCTAATAAGCCCAAAACCCGCTTCAAAACCTCTTTAAAATAAATTCACGGATTTTACAATTCTCCTCCACTACACTGGATTCGTCCTCGAATCTTAACCTCAACTAAACCGGATTCTCCTCCACTGCTGTTCCAAAAAATTGGATTGTCCGTCATTGTACTTTCAACTTAACCTTTTAATCCAACCTCTATCGTCGCAACGACTCCATTTCTATTTGACCATATTACTCCTCATACTTGTAAATCACCAATCATGTACGTCACTCGTAAGATCAAACCACTCATTGATCTCTACAATTTCTGTTCGGTCACTAAGCTCAAGATATATGACATCACCACTTAGTGCTCTCAACTCACATACATACCTATCACTCTCAGGTCACAAAGTCCGTACGAGCGATACTTGAGCCACTCATCCATCTTGTACAACAAGAGTCACACTCTTTAAGTTGTTCAAGACATATCTTCCTTAGAGCAAACTAAATACCTCATTCTACTGAGCGGTAGATGCTCCACTCATCCCCTTGATGTTTGTGAAGCCACCATCCTCACTAAGTCTATAAAGAAGCCACTCAGTCTCTTTGAGCTGCGGAAAAGCCACTCATTCTTCCCAAAATCTATAGAGAAGCCACTCATTCTCTTTAGACTACGAAAAAGCCATTCATTCTTTTTTTTTTTCTTCTTACCCCAACCAAAGATCCTCCATATCTAACGAGATCTCTATCTTAAACTTTGGACATGATGTGACCATCCTTTCTGTTTACCATAACCATTTTGCTAATAATATGGAAAAATAGAACCACTTGACAAAACCCATTAAACCGCAACTTAGTCCTTGAACCATTATTTGGATTTTGTTTCCACCTTTGCCTCTGGTTTTCCATTCTCCTAGTGCACATCACAATACCACAAAACCATAATCATTAGAACCTTTGTCCTGTGATTTTTTATTGATTCTCCTCTCCAGAATTTTTATCAATATAGTTTTTATTGTCAAGTTAGCTGAAGTCCCTCGGTAATCTCAGCCAACACCTCATCATCCTTCTGTATGCACCTTTGAAAACTCTAACTGATACACAACCGGTCCAATCTGCTCTAAGATCCATAATGATCACATATCTCCACAAACTCAACATCAGTCGTCGTAACGATAAACACATTCTGACCAAACCGGTCACCATAATATGATCACGTGATCATGTCCAAATAACTATACATTATTTGTTGCAACGACTTAATCCAAAATCTAACCATCTGGTCATCGCAATCCGATTTCAAGATTTATCACAATCACCATCACTCTCTAGCGTGATCAACTTAACAACTCCGAGCAATCCTTTTTGAGTCTTGTAAATCTTGGCGAACATATTTACTCCTAACTTACTTATTTAGATTCTGATTCTCGAGTAATATTAGGTCCACTTGACCACTTTTTTTAGAGAGATTACTCTTTTTTTACACCACTTCCCTTTTAGGCAACTTCCTATTTTTAGAAAGTTTTTATTTAATGAACTTTTCATCCTAGATAACTTTTCATTTATAAAAAATTTCTATCTCAGGAAATTTTCAATTTAAAGAAATTTTATCTCCAAACCATACTACTCATGGTTCACTCTTCCAAAATTTCTCAGAATTTTGTGAGACATTTCCATAACTAACTCATAACTCCCATAGAACTCTCTCGGAACCATTTTGGAATTCTTCTGGAACTCTGTTCAAACTCCTCTAGAAACTTGAACTCATGCCACTCCCTTTAGATAGCATAAAATTAAGACACCGGATACTCCACTAAGTATCTACTTGATCAAAAATTTCGCTCCAACATCGGTTTTCGCTCCTATTTATCTTCCCACATCCTTAGATAATATGAATTCTCAACTGCAACCATATCTTTGGATGCTCCTTAGCTCTCGGTGGCACTCTCGAATGATACATTGATACTACTCCTAGTGTGTGCTCCAAATTTCAAGTCAAAAGGTCCCCACATGATCCTTTTTTTATAGAAGACTTAACTTTTCTAGAAAAATTATTTTCTAGACTTCCTATATCCCAACCTTCGAACCATTATCCCAATCAACGTGACATTCCGTACCACCCTCCCTACTATCACCGTTCGAGTTTCCGCAAATAACTCATAAAATATTGTTTTGCTCTTATATTCAATTTTGCATCATCAATAGAGATGTATCAGCATTGGAAAACCAACGCTGAGTGAGTCACTCCTCCCGCACTAACATGGATCATAACACGACAAGTAATGCAATAAGACAATATGTAAATCATACCAATACATCAAATCAAAACATGTCAAGATTTTCATCGCTGGTTCACAGAAAAAAAACATATTAAATTATTCATTGTATCATGAAATAATCCTACGGTCCTGCACTCACCTCGACAAATATGGGAGTTCGGATGAAATTTTACTTGCATAAAAATCCTTCCATAAATCATATGCATATCTCCAACTCAATCTAATCTCAATGACAACCGTTAGAATCTGAATCCCACCGTTGAATCTGAAGCATATAGTGTCATGAATAATTCTACAAATTTTTAGCCCGATCAGATAATGTTCGACCTCCAAACGCTGCTTTCAAAACGTCACATCAAAACTGTTTCGAATTAGGGTTTACTAAGTTTAATCATAAATGACGTCAACTTAAAACATAAATTTTTGACAGCATTTTTACCCGAATCCAGATCAGCCAACGGATTTAGAAAGCTGACATCAAGAGCTTTCCAATGATATGTAGATCGTCATCTAGATCCTCAGGGTTTTCGGTAAACGTCTTTTCAAGTTAGGCGTTAGTGAAATTCGATCTGCACATATCTCCTTTAGTAGAACGATCATAACTTTTCAACCATAACTCCGATTTAAGATCTGTTTCCTGATATAGATAGATTGTGATGTCCTCCATCTCCCCACCAAATATAAGACGAAAATAAATCCGTTTAATATTTCGTTTTCTATTTTTACCCAAAGTAGTCAGATCTATTTTCTCTTCTCTTCCTCGCTCATTTTATTTTCTCTCATGATTTTTTTTCGTGCAAAAGGCACAAGGAATGATGAATACAAGCTTGTGGATGATTTTTACACTGCAAGAACATGGCTTAAAGCTTATTCTGAGAGTATTCATCCGTGTGTTGATTTATCAAAATGTTCTTATCATGCTGGTGTGTTTGATTGGTTGTGTGGTTCTCCAACTACTAAAGTAAGCAGTGGAAGATCACCTAAGAATAGGAAGAGAGCTGCTGGAGAACTTGGCGTGACTAGATCAAAGTTTCAAGGACACAAATGCAGCAGATTTGGAATAGGAGGACAGAACAAAAGCACATGTAAAATCGGATTTGATGACACATATTCTTTATTATTTTGGTCAAATGATAACACATATCCTATTATTCTATTTTTATTAGATTTTTGTTACAGAATATTAATCATTTAATTTGGTTTTTTTAATTGATCATATTGTTTCTCAATAATATCTGTTACTTTTATTTTTCTAACAAATAAGACTCTGCTAGTTTTTTTAACTCTTAGTAATATTTTTCCTAAAATAGTATTAATGATTCCTAAATCTATTTTAAACATACAAATATAACTCTTTTATAGACACTGACTACTTAACTAGATTCCTAAATCTATTTTATCTCTCGACTGACTGTTAATTAATCATTATGTTCTAATTTAATTAAAATTAAAGAAACATGAAAAAGATTATAATTTAACATTTATGAATACTTTTCCAAAAATAGTATAGTTATTCCAAAAGCATATTTAAAACTTCAAGATAGACATTGTACACCATCTCCTTGACGATGATTGTACGAAATATGCATCATTACCCTCTTAAAGAACATGCATGTTCTAGCATGGACGTTTACAAATTCTTAAAAAAATTTGATTTTTACTAATATATTTGTTAAATCTATTTTTAAACTTAAAAATATGACTCTTTTATATACACTTGCTATTTAACTAGATCTCTAAATCTATTTCATCTTTCAACTGACTGTTAATAATTCATTATAACTAAAATTTAAGCAACATAGAAAAATTATAATTTAATATTTTACGAATAGCTTTCCTCAAATTGTATTTATGGTTCCTAAATCGATTTTAAGCTTAAATATGTGACTAGTTTATATACATTGTCTACTTAACTAGATTCCTAAATCTATTTAAAACTTTAGGAAGACGTTTCCTAAAATAGTATTAGTTATTTCTAATTCTGTTTTAAAATCATGAAGTATATATATATATATCATAGACTAAGTATATCATTCCAAAACATAATTAAAACCATAAGTTTTGTTACAAACGATATCATCCCTACTATATCTTAAGACAATACATCAATCCAAATACAGGTTTTTTGTTTACAAAACAATTATAAATTAGTCATTATGTTCTAATTTAACTTAAATTAAAGCAACATGAAAAATTATAATTTAACATTTTATGAATACTTTTCTTCAAATATTATTAGTTATTCCTAAAACGTATTTAAAATTTCAAACAACAGATACCGTCAATACACATATATGGAGAGATATAAGTATTAGGAATCACTAATAAAACATATTCATAAAACGTATACACATTTTATAAATATTTTTCCTCAAATAGTATTAGTGATTTCTAAAACGTATTTAAAACTTCAAACAACAGATACCATCAATACACGTATTTAAAACTGAAGATTGGAATTTTTTTAAACTTTAGGAAATTTTTTCCTAAAATAGTATTAGTTATTTCTTATTCTGTTTTTAAATTATGAAGTATATATATGATAGGCTAAGTAATTCAATCCAAAACATAATTAAAACCATAAGTTTTGTTACAAAAGATATTATCCCTATTACATCTTAAGACAATACATCAATCCAAATACTAGGTTTTTTTGTTTACAAAACAATTATAAATTTCCCATGCAAGTGTTCCCCTTAAATCTTGAATTTCCATCTTTAAGATCTTTTGAAAGTTTCGCATGTTCAAGGAGTGATACCCTAACATTTTGATCAAATAAATCAGACATTATGCTATTGTGTTTGATTTGAGAATCTCTTCAAAATTATGAATCTGTGTGAATGGAGCAAGGTTCTTCATTGGCTTAATGCCCACAGCGATACAGAGAAGCGTAGATAACACCTCTGCAAAATTCAAACATGGTCTCTCATAGTTTGTTAACATCGTTATTTAAAAATAACAAGAAGAAAGATTATATACATAAGAAACAACTATAACTTACAAATCATCTTCATAAACTTATAGCTAAAATGAGAATCATATTAAATCATCTTAAATCTTCAATCAAATGTGAGCCTCAAATATTGATGATAGCAAACCTAAATTAAAGTTATTCCAAAAGAGAAGATAGTATCTACAAGATATGTAATAATCTGATAGTCCATTTTGTTTTTTACATTTTGACGTGTGAATGTTAAAAATTCTAGTTATCTTTATTGCAGAGATATGATCAATCTAATTCACTCTCCACTCTTAATGTCTTTAATCATTCCATAGATGATATCAACTTCAGTTTTCTATTTTTTGTTTGGATACTTTTCTCCTGTTATAATTCTATTTACTGCTTCAGAGAATTTTGTTTTGCTCTCACTCTTGTTGTAAATTGCCTACCACTCTATAAGTTCTTTGAAAAAGACAGAAGTAAAAAATGTAGCTCTTGGGAACCGGTTGTTGTTAAAAAAAGCGGCATGCTCTTCACGTTTAGAGTTGAACAACATCATTGGTGCATCTACTTCCTGCATGAATAATAAGTCCTAGTTAATTATTAAAAAATTTGAGAGAGATATATAATTATGCATTCCAGAAAATGGTATAACCCTTTGAAAACAAAACATAATAAATTATTATTTAAATCAACCTTTATAATTAGTCAGTATACCCCGTCATCAATATTAACTGTTGCATCCTCTATTATCTTGAACCACTCTGCAATTGCATTAATTGAACCAATATTGTATTTATTTTTCAACATGTTTTGCCAATTTAACTACTTAACTATTAAATTACAAACACGAAATTTTTTAATTTTAGTATACTAACCTCACTATTTCGTCCTTTGTCAACAATTCTTGGAATGTTACTAACTGTTTAAATTCTGGTGATAGAAATGGATCCAACAAAGGATTTACTTCAGGTGTCCTAGTTAATTCAGATCGGCTTTGTACTCACAATAAACAATTTCTCCTTCCTTTTTTGTTGTGCCTTCTCTATGATTTTAGCTCTGTACCACTTTTATTTTCCACCCTCTATCTCCACATCAGATCCTTTTTCAAGTAAGATGGTAAATTGCAACCTGTGATAGTTTCAGAAATCGTTGATATTGAAGAAGCAACATTTGTAGTATACCTCTGCAAGCACAACATTTTTATCTTATTAAGTTTTTCTATGGTATATATTTTGAAGATATATATATATTACCTCTTGATTATCATTCTCTTGAGTAATCTTCTGTACTAAATTATCCATATCAATGGTGTCAATTGTTTCAATATTATCATCCTTCTCTTCGTAATCCTTCTCTTCATCACTCTGCATCGATATAAACAATTTTATATAGTATTATTTTGATATAGTTTTAAGAAAAAATATTTTCAGTATAGATATTACAGTATGTGTTAATATATTTTTTACCATTTCAGTATTATCTTCCTTTTCATTTGTTTCATTGCATTCCCATGATTTTGATGCGTACCAGCCTTTTCTTTATCACTCTGCAACATGATTTGGTTGCCTTATAATTAACAAGAATTACAATATCAATATCTACCTAAATTGTAAAATATTTTACCTTCTGAGTATCATCTTCAATTGGAGTCAAAGGTTGTGTATCATCAATCTCTTTATCCTTATGTAACATGGTTTGGTTTTGTTACGATTAACAAGAAATATAATATTAAGATTTAACAAAATTATATAGTATTTTAGCTTCCGAGTATCATCTTCAAATGAAGTCAAAGGTTGCGTAGTATCCATCTCTTTATCCCTCTGTAACATGATTTGGTTTTGTTACGATAACAAGAAGTACAATATCAAGATCTAACAAGATTATATATTATTATACCTTCTTTGTCTACTCTGTGTCTTTCCATTGATGGATCTTGATCATCACCTTTTTCAAATTCCATTGGTGAATTTCATTCATTTATATCTGAGAATCTCTCAGTAGGTACATATTCTTCATCCTCTCTATATTTCTCTTGCTCTGGGGATCTTAGTATATCATCTTCGTTATGCTGAGACATATTATGATGAACTAAGAGTGAGACATAACACAAAAGTTATAAAACCATAAATTAAAACTTAAGTAAATCAATGACATATGCCATCTAAAAACATATAATATCTAGAATATAAATCTTTTCTGATGTTTTTTTAAACACCAACATATTTATCTCACATTTGTTCTTAAATAATTACGTATGCTTCCTAATTAAATCTTAAGCTACTATAAAACTATTCTATTTCTTTCCTAATTTATTGCATATTTTCTAATTTTTTTCTAAACCATTTGTCAAATATCCTTAATTCATCTATTATTTTTACCTCATGAGTTGTAGTTCTTAGCTCTTCATTCATTTTTAACTTTTTCTCAATCTCTGTTAATCGTGTAGTAATAGCTTTGTTTCCATCTTCAACTCTATTTATAGCTTTGTTCCCATCTTCAATTATTTTAATGAGTTTGCTGAGCTTTGTATCTATTGAATCAGCAAAAGCAGAGGTTGTCCTAGATTGGCCAATTGTTTCTCTGTATCTTTCAAAATGAGGATTGTAACATCTGCGATCCGGTTAAGGATCATTAAGTCGGTTTAAGATTATGCTTTGCCGAATTTAGTTTAATGAAATGGTTTGTCGATTCTGGCCAGCTCGGTTTACTGTGACATTGAACCGAAAAAATCGAACCATAGCAGTTGTACCGACCAATAAACCGAATGTTTGCTGTGAATTGAGTTCCGGAAATTTCAGAGAATTCGAGAAATTGCTGTAAGGTTGAAGGAAACTGCTGAGAGTTGAATTTAATTGGGTTTGGAAGCCCAAAATATGTTATGGAATAATTAAAAATAATTGGGCTTAGAAACCCAACAGATTTTTAATTATGATTTAATTGGGTTAATGAATTATAAAAAAAAACCCAAAAAAAATTAATAATTAATTAAAAGAGATTGGGCTTTGGAAAACCCAGAACTTTTAATTATTATTAAGTGATCATTTAAATTGGGTCAAGACCCAAAAGATGATTTAATAAGTGATCATAAATTAGAGTTATTGGGTCTGTTTGGTTAAGTTGTGATTAATTGAGATTGGGCTTAAAAAGCTCAAGGACCTAATAATGATTAATATCACATAATTAGGTCATATTCACAAAAACTCAGACCTAAAAATTAAAAGAAAAATCGCAGACCTTGGAGATACAAAGAGTAGCCGCCACCGCCTAGGGAACTGTGCCCAGCCACCGC
>KE158987.1:2796-14493 GCA_000411055.1 Leavenworthia alabamica | reverse complement strand
TATATATATATATTAAATCTAATTTTATATTAAAATTTATATATTAAATAAAATTATGTTATATTTAAGTAAAAAGAACATATTAAGCTCTAAATCAAATATAGTTTTTTTGAATCCAAAAAACACAAAGATGATAATAATATCAATTAATATAATTCTTTATAATTAAAATTGGTTTTGTTTTGAGAAATATATGAAAATATCATAAAATAATATCATTTAACTTTCTTTTTTTAAATCAGCGTGTACCCGTATACCCGAATAAAACTCACACTAAATAAAATCTGCCTGTTTTAAATTCATGTTTTATAAATAAATAAAAACTCGCATTAACCTCAAATTTTTATGCAGGTTTCAGGTACCCATTAGGTTTTTACCCATCTTTAACATTCCTACTAATAAGTGAGTTAAAAAAGTTGTCTAGTTTTATAGTATATTTTGCATAAAGTTGATCAAAGCAAACTAAACCTTATTTCTTGGATCAAACACACTATCAATAACCACAAGTGGATTATATTGGCAAATCCATCGCAATACTTAAAAACATTTCCAATAACTATAATAGGCTTAACATTTTTAGACCATCTCCAACAATTAAATAGAGAATATGAACACAACAACCTATGCTTATAGAGACCGGAGTATAGGTGACCAGTTTTTGGTGATCTGTGGAGCCTATAATCACTGGTCTGAAATATAATGATCTATCGGATATTTTAGGAATACTCGAACTGAACCTGAAAATTTGGAGTGGTATCAGTTCGGGTTTTTGGGTCCGGGTAATTTGACTAGGGCTAGGTAAAACAAACCATATCAAAACAAATTTGTTATTAATTTTTTTAATTCCCAATCTGTTTTTCCCTTTTACAATTACATTTTTGAGTGATAAAAGAGAGAGACAAATTGAAACAGAAACCATATGAGCTACAAAGCTGGAAGATCTTGTTAAGAGAATGAGTCATTGTTAGTTAAGAGAATTTAATAGAATCTAAAAAGATGAATGAGGATAAGTAATCAAGATATATTCTACCCAAAATAAATCACTATAACTAAGCAATATAACACAACTATATATATCTCCCAAGAATTTGCTATCTCTTCAAAAAATAAAAACATAACTCAAGCTCATCATCTGAAGTTGTACGAATATGGTAATCTCAAAAGACTATACTACAATGTTATTTTTTGTTTCATAATTAATTTTTAAACCTAATTTATTATGTCAGGCGGGTGGCACACATGTAATAGTTAAGAGAACCATTAAATATAGGTTCTATATTATCAAGTATCTTGATATTGTTTAAAAGCAAAGATCTAGCTTTACCACTCTTTGCTGCAATGTGAAAAATGTTCTTACCTTTTTTGTTTAGCAGTTCTATCGAATGTGTACAATGTTTTAGAATCTCTTTGACAACATCCAGATTACCTCTTCCTCTACTGCCATATGGATTGGAAAGGAATAATCATTGCATTTAAGCCTGATGTTGATCGGACTAACAAATTGCATTCCACTAAAGAACTATGGATTCCTTGGCACAGATTCACCAGGAAAGTTATAAATATCTAACAATCTGAGATAGGTAAATGAACTCTAAAACACATACCATACGCGGCGTGTTAGGGCTAGACATTCGGGTAAACGGGTCGGATTCGGGTATATCGGGTTTAGGAGTCTAGCACCCAATGGAATAATTTTTTGGATTCAGATTCGGATAGTGTTTTGGGATCGGGTTCAGGTCGGGTGCTTCGGATAGGTTATTTTACCAATGACTAGGCGTGTAGATGTCTATGATCAGAGTCATGGGGAATCAAAGCAACTTGGCTCTCTGTTTCTCAACAGCCTCTAATGACTTATGGGAATCGAATGAATTATATTAAGATATGAGAGAACATTATAGCATTTGTGATACGATCAATCAACGGGATTGATTTACTCTATTCAATGTGCTATCAGACACACTTATTGATGCTCACCATGCTTTGAGACCACTATTGAAAGGAGGAAAAAGTTTTGAATACTAATGGCATCATAACCACACAAACAAACAAAACATCACTTGTGTAGATTCAAAATAAATAAATCAAATTTTCTTTCTGACAAATAAGATGAATATGGTTTACATTGATATCTCATTAATCAAAGCATGTAAACCAACCCAAGCATAAAATCATGTCTTTGACTTCACAAGTTCAATAAGCCAACGATATCTCATGCCGAGAGAGACAGTAAGCAAAGTGGTTCTGATACGCTGAGGTGAAAGTGAAAAGACATGAAAGAAAATAGGATTGTAGTCGCTTAATTGCGACTACATTAACAATGTCATAGAATAGTCGCAAAATTAGTGACTAAGATGCGACTAACAAAATAATAATGACTTATAGTCGCTAATATAGTAACTAACTGACAACAGTAATTAGTCGTAATTTAACTACTACATAACGACTAATAATATTTAGTCGCATATATGTCGCTCCTGAGTCGCTTAATAGTCTTCTTTTTTGGCGACTATATTAATAGTCGCGGATTGTAGTTGCCAAAAGCGTGTTTTCTTGTAGTGTTAAGAGAGTAGGATCTTAAATAATTTGAGAGAAAAGCTTAGGATTATGATTATTGAACCTGTTATTGAACTAATATTCAATCTAATAGGGTTTCAGTTGAAGAATTTGTGCTTTCTTGCTTTTTGGAGAGAAATGTTTATATGTTTACAAAAGGGAATGTAAGATTGGGGGCATCCCATATTGATTGAAGGGGATGAGAGTTTATCATTTTTAATCTGTAAAATCAAAATTTCGATCAAATCACACATCACAATATAATTAGGAAGATGTTTCAAATATCATACATGAGTTAAACAACATGTTAGTTTTATAGATATCATCTGATATCTTCATATGCAAGAATCAACAAATTCAACTCCCAACTATTTACAAATTTTGGCTCGTATTTTCATCTCTGATCACTCGATAATTTCCACAAGCGCAAATTCCACTATCGAATGATTAAAAGAGAAGTTGTTTTCTTTTATTGAATTATAGTTTCCCGGAATTCGGGATTGCAAAATATTGAAAGAGAAGTCTTGATTTCTTACTCCCGAATCTTCTCCCATATGTATGGATGAGCTTCGAATAAGGGGGTGGTAATTATTTATATGGTTTTTGAGGTGGTCAAGAATCCTCTTCGTGACCTTGAGGTCGACAGTACATCTATGTCCACTTTTAATGGGTCAATTATTTCGAGTTGATTCTCAGTTTGGATGGGGTCTTGTATAGGAGGAAGAAACCCGGTACCAACACCAACACATACAAATAGCGAGATATAGAACACGAGAAAGTTACCAAAGAAGGGAGGAACATGTGGGAGCTGCAGGAGGATGTGAGAGCCAAACATCAGTAGCACCCAACTAATTAAGATGAAAGATATAATGGAAAGGACTATTAACAATCCTTTCACATGTCCAACCGCAATAATCACGCCAAAAAAGAATGCTACTGGCATGCATATTACAGAGAAAACAGACATATCAACGCCGGAAGTAAGGATATATGAACCAGTGTCCGATCCCCTAACTGAGCCCAAATAAGAATAGCAATTGTTATCACTGAGCTATACATTGATAGAGTGTCGAATACCAGAAAAATGAAGAGACTAGGATTAGTGGCCATTGCTGCCCTGCCCAAGTTAGGCTTTGAGCTGTTAAANAACTGAGCCCAAATAAGAATAGCAATTGTTATCACTGAGCTATACATTGACAGAGTGTCTAGTACCAGGAAAATGAATATACTGGGATTATTGGCCATTGTTGCCCTGCCTACGTTAGGCTTTGAGCTGTTGAAGCCACCTGGTATTGTAAATCCTGCAGCAAATGTTACAGTGGCTACAAGAGCTGCCACTAGTATTAGAGAGTTCATGTACTCTTTGTTTATCACTTTCTCTGATGGTTTTGTTAGTGACTTTATAGATTTTTTCGAGCCCCATTTTGCGTGAGCGTGCAACAAGACCATAAGTGCCAACCTCTGTAAATCAAAACAGGGTTCAAGCTATAAAATTATCCTAACATCACAACAACAACAAAAAAGCTATAAATTTTGATGTGGATCATATGTATTTATAGTAGAATATCCGACATACCTCCGGAAAGATGTAATTTGGTTTCAGGCTTGACTCGGCTATACCTAGAGCTGTCATGCCGTCATTGTTTTGTATATACAGTCTTTTTCCATCCCGGGTAAGAGGAATAAGGCATTGATAGTTCCAATTTATAGTGGCAAGGTGCAAAGGTGTGTGCCCCTTTAAATCTTGCCCACTACTTAGATGGCTTGTCTTATTATTTCCCATTAAATAAGAGACAATTACACGGTTTCCCACTGTTTGCTGCAATGTGAAGAATATTCTGACCTTGTTTGTCAAGCAGTTGTTTTGAATCTGGACGTTGTGTAAGAATCTCTTTCACAACTTCGATATGCCCCTTTTTTGCTGCCATATGGAAATGATCCGTTATCATCACATAGATAAACAATATCTGGTGATTTGCGTAAAATGTTGTGTACTCCTTTGTAGTGCCCTATGCAAGCTCCAAATGAAAGACAAGTCCTTCCTTTTTTATCTCGCTCTTTCAAAAGACTTGAATAATTTTTAAGAAGATAATCAAAAATACCTGCTTAAACAATTGTGAATATCAATTAGCATACACTACTATAGCTCCATGGAACAATCATTTTTTTGTTATTTCTGCATAAATTATATCAGTAAAGGAAAAGCAAACAAAAAAGCAGTTGCTAATGGGTTAAAAGGTAAAACAATACTTGTGTTCCTAGCCTTCAATGCTGCGTGTATAAGACATTTGTTTCCTTCCAACTTTGAGAGTAGTCCTTTGTCGTCTGTATCTGTCAACATTTTTTCCACAAGGGGTAAATCTCCAACTGCTACGGCCATATACAACGGAGATATTCCTTTATTATTTGCAAGAAACGAAGCTTGTTTGTCTGCGTCTACCAGTAAATGAGCGGTCTTCAGATTGCACCCATTCAGAGCTGCGTGAAGAGGAGTATCTCCATTTTTGTCTTTCACAACATATAGTTTCTCCTTCTCTAAATTTTTTTTTATCGAATCAACAAGAACCTTTACAANTACAACTGCTGAATGGCCACCACGAGCCGCCACATGCAGAGGAAGCTCATCCTTAAAGTTTTGCTCTGAACGAAGACACGCGCATTTAGAGATTATGGTCCTGACTAGTTCAAGATGACCCCAAGAAGCAGCCAGATGAAGGATGGAATCTCCTTGATCGTTCTTTAGACACTCAATTTGCGTACCATCTCTTATTAACTTCTCCAGATGAACCATGTTACCCGCACTAATTTTGCTATATATGAACGGATCCATAGACACATATTCAACATTACTACGGACATTGAAATTATTATCTGGCTGGCTGATATTAACAACAAACTCCGACACAGATTTGGTTTCTCCTGTATGTGTTGCCATGCCTTCTTCTCCGGCTTGAATGACACATCGTGAGGTTGATTTTTGTCTCCATTGTTTCACAGATACATCAGCTGAACTCTGTGACTCAATTATATCCAAACCCGCTTCAGTACTCTCCATCTCAAACCTTAAATCAATATTACACAAATTGTTTAAAATGACAGTTTCAACTTGCCAAGTAAAATAAAATAAAAATAATCAGAATTTTGAACAAGTAAAATTTTACAAATTAAAAAATGTAAAAAAAATTTAGAGGTTCCGGTACGCATACATAGAATCGTAAGTACTAGGCAGATAAACAAAAAAAAAATCAATCATGACCAATAAAGGAGGGGTGATAAAGACACTTACCAAAGTAGAAAAAGGAGATAAAAAATAAAAAAGTGCAAGAGGAGTTTCTAAAGATTTGATGAATGCAAATAATATTATGTTGATCTATTAATTTATAGACCTCTTTTTCGTCTCTCAACTCTTAAACGATGTGCTTGCACAAAGACCCCCTGTGACTAGTCAAAGACAAAGCACATCAAGAGAATAAATGTTTTTATTTTCATTTTAATAAGCTCAACTATGATATTAAAAATTCGAAGTAAACGCTAATGGTTGTCTTTAGGTAACATGTCAACTCTGCCATACATTAGTTTTTTGTTTTAAAAATATTTTGAATTTTTGGGAAATACCTAGAAATGTGGAAGAAACTTGTTTTCTAAACTGTTTTTTTTTTGTGGAAGATGCAATGGAAACTTACAATTTTTTTCCATTCTATTATATCATTATTATTAAAGATTTTTGTAAATACGAAAATATTTATAATTACAATGGTTTTTTTCAACAAATAGTTATCCATATACGAAATCACTATTATAAATAAGATATCTATGTAATACAAAACTATGATGGACAATTTTATTTGTACTTGTTGCACGATTATATCTGGACACACCAAAATATATGAAAATTTTTTACATTCTTTAATATGCACTAATTGTGTTATTTATATTCGAAGTTTTTAAACGCTAACCAATGAGCCAAGGAACTTCTACTTAGAGGTGCCAAAATGGTCTAGTGACCATTGGTCAGACCATGACCATTCAAAAATAGACGGTTTTGATCAGACCCGTTTACAGTGCGGGTTAAAATGAGTTACTGACCATTTAGACCATAATCAAATTGGTCATGTCACTTTTGGTCATGGAGACCACAATAAACATCAAAACCTAGGTCAAATTAAATTGGAGGAAAAATTAAATTTGACTTAACTTTAATAAGATAATACTTTATAACTATCCGAAATTTTTAAAATCTATCAATCAACCAAATTTTTTTTTTGATTAATTGGTTCGGATCTCAGTTTATTTAGATCAGATTCATAAATAAATTAAACGGTTAATCGAATCAAATTTTACAAAAAAAAATCTTTTTAGAAAATACGTTCTTAAAGAAATTCAAATTTCAAACCGATTAAAACGAAAACTAATTAATTTTTAAAACATAAACCTAAAAACTACAATATAACAAAACTAGTCAGTTTTTGTTAAATCGAATTAAATCGAATACCGAATTCGGTTAAACAAAATGCCGAATCTTAAAAAAAACTCACCGAATGAACTGAATATTAGAACTAGGCCCAGGCAAAAAAACCAAACCGAACTACAAAAAAGGAAAACTGAACTTAACCAAAAAAAATTTTAAACCGATCGGTAGAAGCGTTTTTCATTAAAAACCAAAACGAAAAAACTGAAATTTATTTTTTTTATTTTTTTAGATTTTTATTTTAATTTTCCTGTTTAAATATTGTTTAGGTGTTTATTTATTTATTTTTTATCGTAAACCAAAGTGAACCGAACAGAACAAACAAATTAACCCAAAATAAATAAATAAACTGAGATAAACAGTTATTTTTACCTTAAACCGAACCGAACATACGAAATTAAAACCGATCGGAATTTTTTTTATACCCAAACCGAACCAAACTGAAAAAAAATAAAACCAAACCGAATCGAATTATAAATTTTAAACCAATCGAAATTAAAAAAAAAAATACCAAAACATCAGAATTTCTAACTTGAATCGAACCGACCAAATGCCCAAACCTAATTAGAATCGGTTAGAATTCGGATTGAGTTTCTTCGAATCGGTATTTGGTAATCCGAATAACCCAATCCGAATTCCCAGGAATGATTTATTCATTTTTTGTTTATTTAGGTTATTTCGGTTTGTTCANCTAATTAGAATCGGTTAGAATTCGGATTGAGTTTCTTCGAATCGGTATTTGGTAATCCGAATAACCCAATCCGAATTCCCAGGAATGATTTATTCATTTTTTGTTTATTTAGGTTATTTCGGTTTGTTCAGTTCGGTTTAGAATAAAAATAAATAAATAAATATATAAAAATCAATAAATAAAAAAATATATTAAAAATTATTTTTTATTGTTTTTTGGGATATTCGATTCGTTTTTAAATTCGAGTATAACATAATAAGATATAATACAAAACAAAATGGATCCCATGGGCATGACCAATTTTTATGGGCGTTAATGGGTTTGGGTGTTAATGGTTACAGACGTTAATGGTCACGGTTAAAATTTGACCATAATCATAATGATCAAAATTGGACGGATCAAAACAGTCATGGTCAAACTATTTTGACACCTCGTACTTTTACCTTACACTTTATATATATAATTTATAGCATACGTCATTATGTGATTTTATTATTTTATGTAACTTAAATAATATTACTTAATTTAAAAATAGAAAATATCTAGGATTTTCTTTTTTACCAAAAGTTATACATACCCCACAAAAAAATAGAAGTCTAAAAATCCTGAGAAGGAACCTAGAAATAATGAGAATGTGAATGTTTGATGGAGTCAATAAGAATGTGAATAAAATATGTTATAATTATTGACTTTGAGGGATATGAACTTATGATATTTTATCTTTATTAAACTACTTATTTAAAAAAAACTATAATATTAGTTATAATATACTTTATAAAAAACTACTTAATATTTTTGTATTGGGTTTGTATGTGTGTGTGTATTTAAGTTTATGGTTTATAACACATTTGTTCCCTAATTGTTTTTGGAAAAAATATTTCCACATATTTTATTTGTGCAAATAGGTTTCTTTTTATTAAATCCAATCATAACTATTGAATTAATGCTAATTCATTAGGTTAAAACAAGCTAAATTCACCCATACTAATGTTCAATTGTTTCCTTTTTCCTATTATTTATCTTATTTCTCAAAAAGTCAACTATATTATCCTTTTCTTTGCTTTCAATAAAGCTTCCAATTTGTCAAAGTATTGGCCAACAACTAAGTTATTGTGTTTTCATAATGCAATCCAATTAATTTATGTGATTGAGAATTAAGCCACTTGTTGACACAAAAATAAAAAATAATCAACTATGATATGTATATAAATGACTTAACTACAAATATATAAAAAGAGATGTGTCACAATCTACTCACTGTTTTAAGTTGCAAGTTCGTTAATCTTAACATGATGTCCGAATCCGAATAAGATAATCCCAAAACCTGAACGGATACTTATATTTGATGTTTATAAAATTTTATATAGATTTTAAAATAATAATTAAAACCTCTAAATACATATTTTTCTTTCAATAAATAACTAGTCTAACAATTATGAACCAATACTAGCTAGTCTAGCAAGTGTAATATTCAATCATTGCATTTTGAATCACAGTTTGAAATTTATAATTATCATTCAAAATAGAAACTTAAGTTTTGTGAAAAAATAGAAAATATATAAAATCAATCTTCTTAGGAACAAAATAAGTAACTATAAAACCAATTTCACAAAAATATAAAAACTTTAAAACCAAAAGACAAAGAAAATAATTATCTTTTTAATAATCAATTCAATGTGTAAAAACACTATAAAAGCTCTTGATATTAGGATCCAAGATATGATTATTTGATATGTCTATTCCATTAATTTTTTTATGTTGGATTTCTTTTATTTTCTTTTAATTTTAACTTATATGGTAAGGAAACAAGAAAGGTTCAATCTTCAAAGACATTTCCTTAGCATTAAAAACATCAGATATTTTCCAAAAAAATCAAGAAATTTCGAAGTAAAGCACAAATACATAATTTTTGTGGAGATCTAAAATAATACAATTTTCACTAATTTGGATAAAAATCTTGCAAAGTTGTTAAGTGTTTAGAGTAATAAAAATAATCATATAATAATGTATCCAATCAATAAAAGAACATCACAAATTTTATTTGTATTTATTAGTTACTATTTTAGTATTTGTATCAAACAAAGTTAACATTACTTTGCTAAATAGTTACCTAAGGATTCAAGAAACTCCACTTCCTCCAACATTTGCCCTAATTTTACAACATTTACTTCAGATTTATATACACATCGGAACCATTATTGTGTGCACAACATAACCTCAACAACCTGTGGAGTTAAGAAACTCCTATAAGATCCAATACTCTACCATTTGTACTAAAAATAGACTTTTTTAAGCTACTGATGAAGAGACTTGAATTACCAAAAAACATCTCTTGCCATTTTTGATAATATTGGAAATTTGATAAAACATCATATGGTAACCCAATCTGTTTTCAACTCTTGGTTCAGTTTTTTCACCTAAATATATATCTAACTCACTAGAACATTTTTCATTATTCCCTATACCAACTATCTTGAGATATAAAAAAAAATATTATTTCGTAACTGACATCATCATCTAAAATTTGTTACTCTAATCCAACACCAGGTTCTTGAGAATTATAGTTACAACAACTTTACTTGGTTTGCTAGATTTATTACTATATTGACTATAAAGCTTCTTAAAAAAATTGCCTAATTTTTATAGTACATTTTCCATAAAATTTATCAAAGTAAACTAAACCTTATTTATCAATAATTTCAAGTGGATTTATATTGGCAAATTCATCACAATATTTAAAACATTTCCAAAAACTTTAATATTAGGCTTAAAAATTTTCAAACATCTCCCATAATTAAATAGAGAATATGAGCACAACAACGTATATGCATATAGAGAACGGAGTAGAGGTGACCAGTTTTTGGTGAGGTGAGCACAAGATCAATATTGTTAGGCTATTTTTTTTTTTTTTTTTTGTCAACATTGTTAGGCTATTTAAATAAGCCTTTTTGGTATGTAAATAGCAAATTTCTCTCAGGCACTAACACTTGTTTTAAAATAAATAAATAAGGGAAAGTAGTCATTTAAACTATAAATTTTACAAAATTATAAACTTTATAAAAATTAACGGTGTTAATTAAAACTAACGGTATCATCAACGCAAAATTAATATTTTATTTGATAGTCAAACCAAAATTGAGTTCTAATATGTCGATTTGAAATATTATTATAAATTAAACGTAAAATATATTTATTTTTAACTACGTTGATTATATTACTACACATAAATATAAAATTATTAAATTTATAAAATTATTTAATCTAAAAATATATATAATATATATATTATTTGACCATGGCTAAGTAAAACAACCCATACCAAAACGGATTTATTATTAAATTTTTTTAATCCGAGTCTGTTTTTCCCTTTGACAATTACATTTTTGAGTGATAAAAGAGAGAGAAATTGAAACAGAAACCATATGAGCTACAAATCTGGGAGATCTTGTTAAGAGAATGAGTCATTATTAGTTAAGAGAATTTAATAGAATCTACGAGGATAAGTACTCAACCCAAAAAAACGACTATAACTACGCACTATACGCAGCTATATATATCTCCCAAGAATTTGCTATCACCTCAGAAAAAAAAACAAAACATAACTCAAAGCTCATCATCTGAAGTTGTACGAATATGGTAATCTCAAAAGACTTTACTACAATGTTTTTTTTATGGTTTCATAATTGATTTGTAAACCTAATTTATTATGTCAGGTGGGTGGCACACATGTTCTAGTTAGGAGAAGAAATAATCATAAACCATTAGATATAGGTGCTATATTATTAATCGGTGATACAGAAACTCCCCTAGGTCGTGTTGCTGGGTACTTAGGATCTGAAACCAAACCTGATTATTTAGTTAAACTTATAGATCCAAATCTTGAAATACCTCCATTTGGTACAAGTATCAAGTTCATGGAAGGATCACAACGCATTGATGAAGACGATCTTTACAAGAAATTTCATTATTTAAACAGGACAAAAAC
>KE158984.1:56288-73806 GCA_000411055.1 Leavenworthia alabamica | reverse complement strand
ATGGGTCATCCTCCGTTGCTCAGTAAGCTGGTGGAGGCAGGTCCAAGTAACTACTGGAGGCAGGCTCGAGAATCGCAGGAAGTGCAGCCCTGTAATATTGGCATGTTAGAAAAAGAAACTGTGGCTACTAGTGAGGGAATATTTTCCAGTCCGAGAACTGGGCCGACTGAGTTGGGTGGCTCTGTAAAAACAGCAGATGGTGTGTCCTATCTAGTTTCTACCTCTGGAAAAAAACCAGAGGGACAAAAGGGTGAAAAAAGTGCAGACTTGGCTAAAACCAATGATGTGCTATCCAAACCAGAAGTTGCGTTAAACTGTTCAGTTGACACCCAACCTGAAAGTAAACAGATTATGAGAACAACAAATGATAAGAACATCAAGGAGGGTTCCAAAGTAGAGGTTTGTCCTACGTTTGCAGATATACACCGTCTACATTTAAACTGCTAGTGGTGGGTTGTTTTCTTTCTGTTTTTTCTTTCTATAATGGAGAAAATTTCCTGTGCAGGTTTTCATGGAAGGACCTGGACTAAGAACTGCATGGTACTCTGCCAACGTATTAAGTGTAGAGGATGATAAAGCTTATGTGCTGTTCAGTGACCTTTCTGTAGAACAAGGTTTGTTTATTTACCACCTGATTCTCCGTATTCAATGATTTGGCAAGCCGCAGATCCATCTAAACCGTATTTATTTTTAAAAATCTTTTACTTCACAAACTGCTCCAAGTATACGATAATATGTATGTGTGCATTTTCCTTGAAAATATGAGCAGATTACGGATCCACTTTTTTATTAGTTGATTGGCTGATCCGTTTATTTCCTCTTTTATCAGGAACTGATAATCTTAAGGAATGGGTAGCTCTCGGAGGTGATGGTGATGAGGCCCCTAAAATTAGAACTGCTCGTTCTGTTACTGCAATGCCATATGAAGGAACCAGGAAGAGACGCAGAGCTGCCATTGGTGATCCTGTTTGGAATATTGGCGATAGGGTAGACTCGTGGGTACATGACAGGTAATCACCATCTCTATTCCCTGCTGTTTTAATGCTTTGTCCCTAACAGCCCAAACACACAAAATCTTATCAGTTTCCTCCTGTGTGAAATTCTATTCATTCCACAAGCTTTGAAAACTTGATCTTTACTTGTTTTGTTCCTACAGTTGGTTGGAAGGTGTTATAATAGAAAAGAACAAGAATGATGAAACTACAGTGACTGTGCATTTTCCTGGTGAGTGAAGAAGATATCTTGTTGTCGTCATTTAAACTGCTTGTCTGATCCACTGCGTTCAAAATTTTCCTTTTTTCCCCTAAAAAATATTTCTCCAGCGCAAGGAGACACTCTGACGATCAAAGCATGGAATCTTCGTCCTTCTCTAGTGTGGAAAGATAGAAGATGGATTGAATGGTCTCGTGCGGGAGAAAACATCAGCTCATTGCATGAGGTATTGTCATTACCCTGTTAGGATCTATATTCTCTTTTGGATGCTTTAGCTATTTTGCAAGACTCAAAAAATTTGAATTGTAGGGTGATACGCCAAAGGAGAAGCGTCCTAGATTAGGAATTTCTCCTGCTCTTGTGGCTGAAGGAAAAGATACGAATATGGAGATTGTTGATGGTCCCGCCTTAAGAAAACCGCCTCAGACTGATGTTCTTGACCTCGGTGTTTCAGAAAATACATTTAACATTGGAAGGAGTACCACAGAGGAGAACAAACCCGATTCTCTCAGAATGAAGAGAACCGGTTTGCAAAAACAGGGATCAAGAGTGCATTTTGGTATCCCTAAACCTGGTAAGAAAAGGAAGTTCATGGATGTGAGCAAACACTATGTTTCAGATGCAAGCACCACAACTCGGGAACGCAAGGAACTAGCTAAGCCTGTGAAATCAATCGTGACCCAAAATTCCGGAGCAGGGAGCTGGAGAATGCCTTCTAAAACTGTATCCCGTGAGAAACAGACAACAGTATCCAAGCCCAAGACTTACAAACCTATGCCCAAGCCCAAAGAGACAGCAGGTAGGATAATTCCCCGCAAGGACTCACGTAACACAGCAGCCTCAAATATGGAATCTGATGAGAGTGCAGAGGACAACAAGGGTAGTGTATCTGGTCGTGTTCCATCCAAGGGAACAGTGGAAGAGCAAACCACATCAACCTCCCACGAGACTGTTTCCAAGAGTAGTTCATCCTCGAGAGCTAATAAAGGGAAGGTAGCTCCTACAGCAGGGAGGTTAGCCAAGATCGAAGAGGATAAGGCGTTGGCTGAGAATTCTTCCAAAACATCAGAAGGAATGGAGCCACGTCGATCTATCCGGAGGATTCAGCCAACTTCTAGAGTAAGTAATACATATACAAATACCCCTGGTTTCTCATCAGTTCTGATTCATTTTATACATGTGTGTTGTTGTGCAGCTACTTGAAGGTATACAAACATCGATGATGACCTCAAAGATTCCTTGGTCAGCATCACACAGCAAAAGTAGCCAAAGTCAAAGCAAAAAGTAAAAAGTAGAGGTGATGTTAAAACACAATAGTGTCCAATATTGAAATAACTTGGACGCAACATATATAACTGAGACTGTTGATGTTGTTTGGCAGGCAAGTGAAGGAATTGCACATAGACAGACTCAAGTGAAGGAAACAAAAGAGGCAATCTCGGCTGCTTTTAGGTTATTTGTGGTCTAAGAAAACAAACTTCTTTGCTGGTTGAGAGACACCCAATGGTAGAAGAAGAGAAGAAACGATTATGTTATATTGTTATTGTAGGTGTGTGAATTATTGCTATCTCAATCATGAGTTCATGACCATGTGTGTCTCAGAGAGATAAGAACAAAGTTAAGTTGTACATGTAGTCTTTGATTATTTCCCAGTTATCACCTCTCCAACTCTATTTACTCTCGATCATTCTAAGTTGTACATTTTCATTTCTTTTATCTATCTAATGTGGGAAAAATACGGACCTTGTGCATTAATATTTATGTTCATTAACATCCGTGTCTATTAACGGCCATGTCCATAGATGGTCCATGTCTTGCTGTTTTCATGTGAAATCTTTCTTGTCATAGTTTATGCGTATTCTTTAAGAACAATATATATTCGTGTTTTTTACAAATTTTTTTTTTCCGAATCAATTTTGTATTTGTAGATAATATGAACTGCTCATTGTGTAACATAACTATTTTAACCCGCTGTAATAACAGTTCATTTGTGTACAAGCACCCGTCTACTACATATTAAACACTGTACATAACAGAACAGAAGACGAGCGGCCCAACTATTTTGACTATAAGTGTTTGATTTGTTGTGATGATCCACTCACTGTTGTCTCTCCGTTACTTGTACTTAGGGTTTCTTATGTGCTTTTTTGATACCAATCTTCTAAGTGCCTAAAGGTTCGGTTTTTTCAATTTATTTGTGACTTTTAGTATTGGGGTAGAAGATGGCAACATCTATCATATTCACTTCAATTAGATTTGGTCATCGACACTGATATGACTATAGCTCAAGAGTTATTTGGAATTCTGGGTACAATTCGATTTCGCACGAGGTATGTTCTAGTTCCGCTTTTAATCCGAAGATTCTCACTTTGGTCAACAAAGAAGGACCCAGATCTCGAATCTGCACTCTCACGTAATAAGAGATGGATTGTTAATAGTCGTCTTAAGAACATTATCTTAAGATGTCCCAATCAGGTAACGTCTATTAAGTTTTTACAGAAGAAGTTTAAGACGCTTGATCTTCAGGGTAAGGCCTTGAACTGGCTTAAGAAGTATCCTTGTTGTTTCCATGTTTATCTTGAGGATGATGAGTATTACTGTCGTTTGACTAAACCTATGATGACACTTGTTGAAGAAGAAGAGTTAATCAAGGATGCTCAAGAGCCTTTGTTAGCTGATAAGCTTGCTAAGCTACTTATGATGAGTGTTAATCATCGCCTGAATGTTGTTAAGCTTAATGAGTTGAAGCGGAGCTTTGGCTTCACTGATGATTTTGTTATTAGGATATTACCAAAGTACTCTGATGTGTTTCGGTTAGTTAATTATAGTGGTAGGAAGAGTTCAATGGAGATTGAGCTTTTGTCTTGGAAGGCTGAGTTGGCTGTTTCTGCAGTGGAAGCTGCAGCCAAGAAATGTGGCTCTGAGCCTAGTTTCTCTTGCTCTTTACCCTCCACCTGGACCAAACCCTTGGAAAGGTTCGTAGAGTTTAATACCTCTCCTTACATATCTCCATATCAGGATTTTGGGGATCTTGTTGAGGGTTCAAAGGAGAGTGAGAAGAGAAGTGTTGGTTTGGTTCACGAATTACTCTCGTTGACGCTGTGGAAGAAGCTGTCAATTGTAAAGCTGAGTCATTTCAAGAGGGAATTTGGGTTACCAGAGAAGCTAAATGCTTTGGTTATAAAACATCCAGGCATATTCTACGTCTCGAACAAGTATCAAGTTCACACTGTGCTACTTAGGGAAGGCTACAATGGCTCAGAATTGATTCATAAAGATCCGCTTGTTGTTGTGAAGGATAAATTTGGGGAACTGATGCAGCAGGGCTTGTATGAGTATAATCATAGACGATATTTGGCTAATGTAGAGAAGAAAAGAGAAAAAGGTATTGGATCTGTGAAGCATGTGGTTCGAAAGAAAGATAGGATTCATGATGGAGACGATGCTGATGAACAAGAGAACCATGGGGATCGAACAGGTGGTTTGTTTGATCCAGAAGAAAGAAAAAGGTTCTATCAGATTCTCTTCAGTGACACCCAATAAAGAGCATTCTGGTACCTGAAACATTTTTGCGCTGAAAATGGCTGAATCTCATGAACTCTTGGGACAGACAGCTTGTGAAAACATGTGCATGTGATTTATGAGCATCTTCTGATCTTCGTAGCTGATAGGAAAAAGCATAATTTCTTAGAGATGGCAGAGCTGAGCACATAGAGCAAATTTCCCTTAAACATCACTTCTCCAGTGAAAAGATCAAACTAAAAATTTTGTGGTCACAAGATGCGGCTTAAGAACAAACTCAAGGAGAAGCCGAGCTCACTCTCAGGTTACACTCTGCTGCATCCTCTGCCGACCTCTAATGATACATCTCTTTACTTTGCTTGTGAGTCAACTTTTTACGTTTGATCTATTTGCATCTGCCTCTTCTTTGTTGAACTTGGTCATTTGTATTAGAAATTTCCATTTCTTCTCATTTTGGCTCTTTTCTGCGAGCTATTAAGTTAAGATCCCGATTTGTTTAATTGTTGTGATGAAGCAATGTATATCTTTTTATGCTTCTTATTTATTTAGTTGAATCTTGGCTTTATGACATTTCTGGTTTGAGATTAGATTAGTTAATTAAGTGTTTAAGTGGAAGTGAAAGTACTCCTCATGTCTTTAATTGCTAGACCATTAGTTGCATAATGTGGCTCAGTGCTGTTAGATTACATCTTTGGCTCTTAACAAGTAGAAAATAACTTATTTTGGTTAAGTGATACAGTTTCTGGAGGTCTGTATGAGTTCCAATAAATAATTCAAATGAAATCTGAAAACAAGGATTGGATAACTAGTTGAGCTAAAGAACTTTGTAAACCTTAATGTCAAGTTTCATATTGTATTTCCTGAGTCAACTCAAAAGTTAAAATCATTCAAGCATAAACATAACATATACCACACTAATATCCGTACGAAGACCAAAAAACAAGAAAAGTTAACAAAACCAAAGCAAAGAGATGTGATTTTCAAAGTCCCAATTGGCTCTGCATATCCAATATAGTCTTAGCCGACTTCTGCAGCTTCTCAGCCTCTTCTTCATTCATATGCACATTTGTCACAGAAACCACACCATTTCGTCCAAGCAAAGCCGGAAGGCTAAGGAAAACATCACCACCTTCCACACCGTAAAACCCACGAGCAAGAACAGTGACAGGGTGGATCTTACGCTGGTCACGAAGGATGGTACGAGCAAGGTTTGCAACAGAGTAACCAATAGCCCAAGAAGTGTAACCTTTAAGTCCAATGACTTCATAAGCACTACCAACAACACTTTGGTGGATGTCCTCAAGAATTTGTTTCTCATAAGCGATTTGTTGTTTCTCTAGGAAGCTTAAGACAGGGATGCCTCCTACACTTATGCTTGACCATAATGCTACTGAGCTATCTCCATGCTCTCCCACAATAAATGCCTTAAACAACCAATCAAAACCCAATTTTGCTCTTTAGTTATTTATCAACTTATCACTCCATTAGATGTGGTTTTAAACTTATTTTTTTTGTTTTAAATTAAATGTGGTTTTAGTTTTTTGAGACAAATTTAATGCAAATATTTGATAAAAGTTACAATTATATCTTTAAATTTTTAATTAATTGATCAATAATTATTTTATATAATATATTAATCAATTATATAAAACAATTTAAATTTAAACATTTTTAATATGTGTAAAAATAGTTACAATAGTAGAAATTCAATATTTATTATACTTAACCATTAAACCTACCTTATAAATCAATAAAATTAATTTAAACATTTTTTAATATGTGTAAAAATAGTTACAATACTAGAAATTTATTTATCATACTTAACCAATAAACCTAGCCGATAAATCAAAATTAATTTAAACATTGTTTTAAGAGTAATTCTTTCTAATACTATTATTTATAATTTATATGACAAAATTACATTATTTTTTTATATTAGACATAAATACTATTTTTTATTAAAATTATATTTTTAATTTAATGTTAGGGTTGAGTTTAATTTTATTGTTTGAGTTAAGTTTTTGGTGGTTGAATTTAGTATTTATTGTTTAGATTTTTTATAATTTTTTCAGAATATAATCAAATTTTTAGTTTAATTAAATTATTAAATGATAATTTATTTTAAATCAATTTTAATGTTATTTGTGGAAGTTTAATTTAATCCGGTGGTATTTTAAGAGAATTGACTTCGTTTGAATACGTGTAAAGATAGTTACAATAATAGAAATTTATTATTAATTATACTTAACCAATTAAACCTAGCTGATCACTCTTTAACCAACATCAAGCCAAATAATTAGGGTTGGAACTGACCTGCACATCTTGAGCATTAACGTCGAGATGATCAGCAATCAAGAATCGGAAACGAGAGGAATCGAGATTAGTACCGGAACCAAGCACACGATTCACCGGAAAACCAGATAGTTTCCAAGCAACATAAGTCAAAACATCGACAGGATTAGAAACAATGATCAAAATAGAATCAGGAGAAGCTTCAGCGAGTGGAGGAATGATATGACGGAACAGAGCAACGTTCCTCTGAAGCAAATTGAGTCTAGACTCGCCTGGATTTTGTCTAGCTCCGGCGGTAACGATACAAAGATCAGATCCAGCAGTGACATTATAGTTAACGGAAGCGGAGATTTTAGTACGAGGAAGGAAAGCAGCAGCGTGTTGAAGATCAAGCATCTCACCTCGAAGCTTATCAGAATTGACATCAACGAGAGCGATCTCGTCGGCGAGATCTTGAGTGAGGATTGTTTGAGCTATGGCCATACCAACGTTTCCAACACCGACGACGGAGACTTTAGTACATCGGTTTGAAGGGGGAAGAGGAACGGAGTTGTGGATTGACTTGAAAAAAGCGCTAGTCAGATCTGGACCTAACTCACTCAACGATGAACATGATCCGGTTTTTTCCATTACAAAACAAGTTTGTTGGATTAGATAGTTTCTGTTTATGTTTTGTTCTTGTGAGTGAGAAAGCTATTTATGAAGAAAATTATATTATCATCACCGAGTCTGGGAAACAGGAAGTAGCACATTGTTTTAGTGTTTGGTTTTACTTTTTTTTTTGTTTTTTTTAAGATGGTTTTGCAAATTGTATAATTCAAGAATGTTTTAAATGGTCGGTCATTGTAAATATCCATGAGAATATCCAAGTCCAAGAAAGAAAAGTTGACGACTATGATAGTTTGACTTTTGCATCAGCTAGTGGCTGAATCGTTGAACAAAAAATAATAAAATATTCATGATTTATGATATTTAATTCTGTGTGTTGTCTATATTGGTCTGATACTCTGATTAGAAATAAATTACATAATTTAATAAAATAATAATGGACTTTGGTTAGCATAAAGCTTTGTCAAGGACTCTTAAGAAGCAAATCCGGAAAAAAAATGCAATTCATTTTAAAAAATCCTTTCATTGGTTCTATTCTCAAGAGCAACTTATCATTGTAACTCTTGGGATGTTTACTCAGTGCATTGGCGCAGGCACAGTCCATTGATTAGGTCATTTTTATATCACTGGTATGAGTCTACTGGCGGCTGACCAAAAGGTTGAGTGGTGAAAATATGAAGACCAAAACTACAGGTAGGATTGGGTTATGCTAAAACTACAAATGAAGAGCTCAAAGATAGAGTCATTGGGGAGGTAGAATGATGATCATCAACTCTGTTTCCACTTTATCTTTATCTGTTCATATATCATTTCTTCAAACTTCTTGAGCTCTGCTGATACTACTTGCTTGTGTAATTCAGTTTAAAGAAACTGTGAGGAACTTGGAAGAGAGACTTGGAGTCTCTGAGAATCTTGTTGAGCAAAAGGTGAGTTTTAGCTTAAAGACTATATATATTCTTTGTGAAGGAAACATTAGGTATGATTCAAAATCAGGAGGTGGAGATTAAGAAGCTTAAAGAAGAGAAAGAAGATGCATTAGCAGCTCAACAAGCTGCAGAAGAAGCACTGAGAAGAGTTTACACTCACCAACAGGAAGATGAGTCTTTACCTCTCGAATCCATCATAGCTCCTCTTGAAGCTCAGATCAAGTTTCAAAAACATCAGGTCTTGTCTATATCTATTTCAAAACTCGTTAACCTCCATGTTCCTTGTGTTCACACGCTTCTGTGTCACAGATTTCTAGGCTTGAAGAGGACAAGAAAGCATTAGAACGTCTTACAAAAACAAAAGAATCTGCTATTCTTGAAGCAGAGAAAATCTTGAAAAGTGCACTTGAACGTGCTTTAATCGTTGAAGATGTTCAGAATCAAAACTTTGAACTTAGAAGACAGATTGAGATATGTCATGAAGAGAACAAGTTTCTTGAGAAAATCAACCGTCAAAAAGTGTTAGAGATTGAGAAGCTCTCTCAAAGCATTGGAGAACTTGAAGAAGCAATCTTGGCTGGAGGAAAAGCTGCTAATGCAGTTAGAGACTATTGCCATCAAATCTCACAGCTCAATGCAAGTGTCCCTTGTTTAGTTTCTTGTTTGTTCCATTCTCCATAGTCACATAAGTATTCAACATGTATAGGAAGAGAAGAGAACCTTGGAGAGAGAGCTAGCTAGAGTCAAAGTATCAACAAGTAGAGTGGCTTTTGCTGTTGCTAACGAGTGGAAAGATGAGAATGATAGAGTCATGCAAACATCAAGACAAAGTTGATATTTATATAGTCTATGTTATGTTGTGCAGACGCGAACTCAATCTACGTTTCCAGTAGAGGAAGAGCAAGCTTGTATATGGTCTAATGTAGGTTGTACTGTACATATGGAGTGTGAATGTTATATGTCTTTTGGATTGCAAACCATGTTTTCAGATGATGAAACAAGACTTCTCCTGTTAATTACTTGAATGATATAAGTAAACAAGAATACATATAGATTCTCTCAAACTAAGCCAAATGCATTTTTATATATGTATGTTCTTAGGTTTTTAGACTTGTCTTGATTATTCAGTAGATGCAACAAGCTTTGTATCTCATATACAATCAGTTAATGGATCTTATGCTCTTTGTAGTAGCAAAAATGATCTGAGAATGAAGCAAACACTATTTTATCTTTTTATTTACATAAAATAAGAAGAGAATGAAAAAAACAATATATACAAAGAGTGACTTGATAATACAAGCCTTTTCCAAGTTAGGAATTGTGTGGAGGTGAGAAAGGAGCATAGAAGACGAGAGGACGTTGGAGAAACTCAGAGGTTGCAGAGGAAGCACACTCTATAGTTGATGACAAACTTAGAAGATGGAAACCAAAAGTATTGTACAAAATATCGATTGATGTACTAGAATGTTCATACCAATACATCTTTGTTGAGAGATTGATAATTATTCACATTTCTCATTTTCAGAGTAAGTACATGAACTGTTTATGTGTGATGTGATAGTGTAGGAAGAAGAACACACAAGAGGGTGATAGGCCTCAGCTTAGGAAGAAGTCAACCCATGTTGACTCAATCTGGTGAAGACTCTGAGTGATGCGGAGGGTTGAGTCTGTTACAAACTAGTTTCCGATTCTGATTGATGGTATATATTGCTCAGAATCTGGTGAAGACTCTGAGTGATGATTGATTGATGGTATAATTAATGAAAGATGTCTAAAATAGATGTCTAGGATCGTGCTCTGAGCTGCAGTTTGCCCGGACCATATTTACATTTTCCTTACAATTTTTACAGAACAGGTAATTGTCGGCAGCAGCGAACGACCGTTATGAGCTGTGAGCAGTAGTGATCTATAGTAAACTAATAAATGTCGTTAATGTCACGCGCTTTAACAAGCGCGTACAGATAAACGTCCCGTTCTCCATATAGAAATAAAGAAATATGGAAGTTATAAGCGCGTGGGTTAGAAGATATAGGAAAATAAATAGACGACGTCGTTATTCAACTGCCAATTTCTCTTATCTATTCTAGATCACAAACAACCCTTACACCAAAAAAATCTCTTTCCTGTGATCTAGAGAAACAATGGATGGATTGATCAGAGGTTTAGCTGACGTGGTTCTCGGAGGAAACGCTGATCATAATGATGATGAGAACTCCAGCTCAAGGGACGACAGATCCAGATCTACTTGGGCTAATGTCCGTACATTGATCTTCTTCTGTTTTGTCATAATTTTTTGTTTGTTCTGATATTTTGAAATTGTGTTCATTCTGATGAACGATTCTTATTTTCTCCATGTTTTGGATCTGTAAATGGTCGCAGGTGGTTTCCGGTGAGGATGATGATCAGAATCGAGCGGGAGGATCATCACAATCGTCAAACACTCGACGCCAGAATGTGGAGGTTAACAAGTCAAAACTCAAATCATATTCGAATTATAAACCGATCAGTAAACCGGGAGTTAGATTAGAATAGCTATGCTAACTCAGAATCTAGTCAAAGTAGAAATCTCTGGTTTCGATTAATTTAGCTGAACACACGAGTTGAAGAAACTTAGATCAGTTGTGTATTATGTAAAATCATCAACAATCGTAATGTAGATTCATATTTATTCTTAGTTTGCATTAGTTTTTAGATATAGTCTTTGTTGAAATTAACGAGAAAGCTTATAAATCAGTTGAATCTGCATCTAATTTGGTGTTTTTGTTTATCAACGACATAGGAGAATCAATGGGAGAAAAAAGGAGAAATGATGTCAACAAGGCATTCACATAAGGTTTTGAATCAAAATACATTTTAACATTTAAATAAGCCATTTTGAGTTTTGATTGACAATGCTAACTTAATAAAACAGTCTTATGTTATGTACCAGTAAGGATGAACTACTTTATTTGATTCTACAATGCTTCTTGTTCTTCTTCCATAATCAAATCAGAGTCTTTAATATTCAGTGTATTTTGATTTTCCCATGCAGGAGGACCAGGAAGAGAATAGCTATGCTGTTAAA
Source organism: Leavenworthia alabamica (assembly GCA_000411055.1). NCBI lineage: Eukaryota > Viridiplantae > Streptophyta > Magnoliopsida > Brassicales > Brassicaceae > Leavenworthia > Leavenworthia alabamica. The sequence goes on along the minus strand of KE158984.1, from coordinate 62,181 downwards.
GTAACCGAGCAACAAAGCTCCTCGGTGAGATTTAAATTCATTCATTAGCTTAAGATAATCTTAGAAAGAAGAATCAACCCTCCTAATATGTTAAAGATCTAATGTTGGCATTTGATTCCATGTACAGGAGAATCAGAATGAAGACAATGATGGTTGGGAAACTGTTGGGAAAAAGAAACCTGCAAGGCAATCTCATAAGGTTTGAGATTACAAAACTCAAGACTTGAGCCATAACCATGGATTTTGACTTGTCTTTCACTGATTTGATATGTTGTTGATTGTTATATATCTCTCTTTATTTATCTGCAGGTCCAGAAGGAGCAATGGCAAGACTATAAACGTCCAGCGAGTGAACAACACTACTCAGACGATGTTGAAACTCAAGGAAACCTAGAACCTTCAGAACTAGAGCTCTCAGGTCTCTCAGAAGCTTGCAACAAACTATGGGAACTCGATTTAAACCGCCTTGTTCCTGGAAACGATTATCAAATCGATTGTGGAGATGGTAAAAGAGTTCATGAGAGAACTGATATGGCTGAAGGATTACTATTCTCTTGGGTGAGTGACGAAGTCTTTAGAAAACCGACTTTCGCCAGATTCTGTTCGTTGCTTGACAACTATAACCCAAATGAAGGTTACAAAGAAGTAGTTACAGAAGATGAGAAGCAAGAACAAGCTGCTTTCATTGAAGAAATAAGCAGAACAGCTGTGATTAAGTACCTTCACAAGTACCTTGTGCTTAAAGATGTTGCTCCTGGAAGCTACCAAGAGTTCAAGAGAATGCTGACAAGTCTCTGGTTCGATCTTTATGGTCGTGGAGGTACCTCTGGTTCATCTTCTGCTTTTGAGCATGTCTTTGTAGGTGAGATCAAACAATCTGGTGGTGAACAAGTCTCAGGATTCCATAACTGGCTTCAGGTAAAACACATTTTTCGTTTTTTTTTACAGTTAGAATCAAAAACTAAAAACTTACTTCTTTTATTGTAGTTTTACTTAGAGGAAGCCAAAGGAAGTGTAGATTATCAAGGCTATATATTTCCTCGACGCCGCGGTGAAGTTGTAAGTACCATTAGCTTAGTTCAATGCTAAATACTTGAAAACAGATTACTAACGTTTGACTCAATGCAGCCTGATTCAGAGACTCAGCTGTTAACGATCCAATTCGAATGGAACGGTGTTCTAAAATCAGTGTCAAGTACACTAGTTGGAGTAAGTCCAGAGTTCGAGTTAGCTTTATACACAATGTGTTTCTTTATGGGAAGAGAAGATAACCATATTCAGTTGGGTCCATACAATGTCAATGTCAAATGTTACCGACTTGGCAATAACCGTATCGGCTCAGCTTTCCCTATTGCAGAATCTTGATAGCTGTCTCTGTTCAGAAAATATCTGAGCATTGGCAAGTACTGTAATGAATTATTGTTATGTATTATTGTTCACAGATCTTTCTGTCTATACACATGTGTAGACTTAGAAATATCTTCCTTTGGATATTTATGAGAAACCATATGTCTTGTCTTTTCTTGTAATTTCGTATTCGAAGAGATATTATTTATTTTGGTTTTGGACATTTTGGTAAAAGATAAACTCTGTTAGCTTATAATATCTTAGTGACAATGACAAATTAAAGCTTAACTGTTAAGGTTCTGAGTTCTTTAGTTTCATAAGTTCAACTTAAGCCTAGACGATGATGATACCCTTTGACCATCGTGTTAACCACAAAACGTTGTAAGTTCAAATCAATCTGATTTTTATACAGTTAACTTTGGAACTTTAACATAGCATTAAAGTGCAAATACCGTTATTTCAACTGTATTACATTCCTTAAGCTAATATAACAAGAAAACACGAGATCCCACAATTTCTAACCACCCCAATATTATAGATTAAGTTACTATGGTAAGATCCAATGAAAAGACACAAAGTTCGCAAGTCTTAACTAGTTGTCCAAATTGGAACAAGAAACAATTTAAAAACAGAGAAAGAAATGAAAACAAGAAATTGGTCTTACATTTTTCAAGAGTTTTAGTAAAAATCTAGTGCGAAGACCAAATAAATGAAAAAAAAAAAAAAACTAAATACAAAGTCAGAAACTATATAGTACAAAAATAAGTGAGGAGGGTAAACAAGTAGAGGTAACGTGGAGAAAAGATATCAACATTGAGGGAACCACCAACTTTGGATTTTTGCTGATGTAATGGTATTGGTCCACACGCTTTGTATTTTATTCATCAACGGTCCATGATAAAGCTCAAGTCTTTACATGGTCAGAGACTATTAACTTATTTAAATCTATGAAATGACAAAAAAAAAAAAGAGATTTTTCCATCAAAAGCTAACTCAACATCTACTCGTCCTTTTTTCACTCGTCATGATCATTATTTACTTACAATGCTCACCGTTGAGTTTTCAGACAAAGAGTCTCACCAATAAAGCCTCTGTCTATTTCTATTTCTTGACAGTACGTCACTACATGCATTTACCTCAACCACAATATCTATATACTTAACCAGACATTAACTATTAAAATCTTTAAAATCAACATGAGGGTTCATGATAAAGAGTAGAGAGTTTGAAGAACTTATACTTAACAAAGCAAATTTATTTATAAGTTATAACTGTGAAACTAGGAAATAGTATTCACAGAGTGTACCTGTTTGAGTCAATGTCCATTGACGTCCCGGGTCTTCTACAGTACTTAGCCTTGTGAATAAAAAGGCACAGCCAAGATGAGAAGGCGCCATAGGCGATAAGGATCAATTTCTACCATTCAAAAAACTAATGGTGAGAATAATTATAAGCTAAATCCAAAAAAAACTACTTGATTATGAAATAGCCAAAATCGTAATCTACATTACCTGAATAAAGACCAAACTGTCACTTTCAATGACTCAGCAAGAAAAAGAGAGATTCTTTATAACATTTTTACAGTCGACATGGATTCTATAAGTCCTTTCCACACTTCACATGGCTACAGCCTACAAGATCAAGGCCTTAAGTAATAAGCATTACATAAACTATTATTGATCAACTTTTCACAAATGTTATTAAATTGCATCACGTTTCTAACATAGTAATATAATTTCAGTAAAGGACATCAGACACAACACAACAAGGGCTTAACATACTAGCTCTGCATAAGCCAGTTTTGCAGAATAAAATAACCAAGCAAGAACAAACAAAAAGGATCAATTTGTAATGTTCTTAATAATCACAAAAAAATGTGCCAATTTTTGAACAAGAGGGGTCAATGGATCTGCTGCTTAGTTGGAAATTTCAAAGAAAAATATTAGCTTTTATTAGAAATCAATTGGTCAATACAAATCTTACATAAAGAACAGTCCAAGAAGAAGAAAACAAACTGAAGAGTTAATAGCCACCACAAGAAATTTCATACTAAAAAATAAAATAAAATATTTGCACTTATCTACCTTATTCCAAATTAAATATAAAGACATAATAATATTCAGCCACATGAGCCATGTGTTTAAACCCAAAGGTGACTAGACAAAACTATCAGCTTATCTACATTATCAAGAGAGAACAAAAAAAAAGCAAGATTGGATTTAACTGTAACTAAAAACTGTAAAAGTTAATAAATGGACTATTTACCATCAGTATGATCCATATCTGGATCCGTTTTTCTCGGATATCCACTTCCAAACCTGGATCCAGATATTATGTTTCAGAATCTGACCTAACTATAATTAAAATATCTGCCTTTGTAACAACTGATGTACAATCACACGTTTTCACTTTGTTGTAAGAACCGTGTGGTTTGTTAAAATAATTTGGAATTAAGCATCATATGATATTTTCCCACAACTTTTTTTTCTTCCAATTTTGTCCTTTAAATCTCAGCCAATCACTTATCTTTATAAATGCTAACACATAAACAACATCTTCTCTACAAACACACACAAACATCATCTTCTTCTATACTCTTATCCTCATTTCTCAACAATGGAACTAACACTAAACTCTTCAAGTTCTCTTATCAAACGTAAAGATACCAAGTCTAGTAGAAATCAAGATAACTCCTCTTCCATGTCCTTTACAAAACCAAGATCACAACCAACATATCAATTCAACACTAAGAGCTCAGTTAAAGAAATGTTCACTCATGAGAAAACCTTTAGTCCAGAAGGTGAAAAAACACTTGAGAAATGGGAGAAGCTTCATGTTCTTTCATACCCACATTCCAAGAACGATGCTAGTGTTCCAGTCTTTGTTATGTTACCACTTGATACAGTAACAATGTCAGGTCATTTGAATAAACCAAGAGCTATGAATGCTAGTTTAATGGCTTTAAAAGGAGCTGGTGTTGAAGGTGTAATGGTTGATGCTTGGTGGGGGTTAGTTGAGAAAGATGGACCTATGAAGTATAACTGGGAAGGCTATGCTGAGCTTATTAAGATGGTTCAAAAACATGGTTTGAAGCTTCAAGTTGTTATGTCTTTTCATCAATGTGGAGGAAACGTTGGAGACTCTTGCAGGTAATAATGAAAGCAACTTTAGTTTTGAATCCTAAATCTATCTCTCACCATTTTTGTAGCTTAGCTAATGTCTTTTTTTTTGAAACTCTAGTATTCCTTTGCCTCCATGGGTTCTTGAAGAAATAAGCAAGAACCCTGATCTTGTCTACACAGACAAATCTGGGAGAAGGAACGCTGAGTATATCTCCTTGGGATGTGACTCTGTACCTGTATTAAGAGGAAGAACACCTATTCAGGTTTACTCAGATTTCATGAGAAGCTTCCGTGAAAGATTCCAAGGTTACTTAGGAGGAGTTATTGCGGTAAGTAGAGATATCTAAACTACTAAGGAAATGAACAATACAGTGATGATCTAAAGCTAATTGTATTGTTCATGTATTACAGGAAATACAAGTGGGAATGGGACCTTGTGGAGAACTGAGATACCCATCATATCCTGAGAGCAATGGGACATGGAGATTTCCCGGTATTGGCGAGTTCCAATGCTATGACAAGGTATTTTAAAGCTACTAGATCTATGTATACTTATGGTTTACTTCAGGTTCGGTCCTGAAGATAGGCCATTTTAGCCGATTGTCTATGACATCCAATAATTTAGTCCGGTCTTGAGAATATATCATCTAAACGGTCGTCTAAAGCATCCAATAGTTTAATGACATTTTTTAAAGATTTTTCTTTAATTTATTTATATATTTTAAATTAAAAAAAAATTATATGTTTTTTATAAAACTAGCTTTTATTAATTTTTTTATAAATTAAGATTGTATTTTTATGGATTTAAAAGTATAGTTTAGGCATATCTTAAACAAAATAAAAATTTAGTCCATAACATCCAAAATGGTTGAATCGGCCGGCCTAGCTTACTGATATTCTATAAACTTCTTCTAAGAAATGGTACTTCTTGATTGCAGTATATGAGATCATCACTTCAAGCATATGCTGAGTCAATAGGAAAAACAAACTGGGGAACAAGTGGACCTCATGATGCTGGTGAGTACAATAACCTCCCAGAAGATACCGAGTTTTTCCGCAGAGACGGAACATGGAATAGTGAATATGGAAAGTTTTTCATGGAATGGTATTCTGGTAAGCTCTTAGAACATGGAGACAAACTCTTATCTTCAGCTAAAGGAATCTTTCAAGGAACCGGATCAAAGCTATCAGGAAAAGTAGCCGGAATTCACTGGCACTACAACACTAGGTCACACGCAGCTGAACTAACCGCAGGATATTACAATACAAGAAACCATGATGGGTATCTACCAATAGCCAAGATGTTTAACAAACATGGTGTTGTGTTAAACTTCACTTGCATGGAAATGAAAGATGGTGAACAACCCGAACACGCGAATTGTTCACCAGAAGGGTTGGTTAAGCAAGTACAAAACGCGACAAGA
>KE158984.1:26326-44118 GCA_000411055.1 Leavenworthia alabamica | reverse complement strand
GAGCCGTTTCTTTTTCCTATGGTTCCTATGCTTATCTTTGTCCACATCGCGGTGTGCTTCTCTCTTGTCAACAGGTTATACCATTTTCAAAAGGAAGTGCACACGAACAACCTCCTCCTGATTTGGCATCATACTTGTTCAAAAACCGAATTGTATACTTGGGAATGTCTCTTGTACCTTCAGTCACTGAGTTGATACTCGCAGAGTTTCTTTACCTTCAGTATGAAGATGAGGAAAAACCTATATATCTCTACATAAACTCTACAGGGACAACCAAGGTAGGCTTCCATTTGAAAGTTCTGCCATCTTTGAGTATACATTGCTGAATAGTGGAACTTGAAACTGTGGTTTGTTTGAAATTAATGACTAGAAGTATAGAAATCGAATTTAAGATAATTATCTATTCTCATTTCAGGGTGGTGAAAAGTTGGGCTATGATACTGAGGCTTTTGCAATATATGACGTCATGGGGTTATTGATCTTTAACCCTTCTATCTACTTACTTATTTCACTTACTTACTTTCCATAATAATATTGATGACTAAATTTGAATCCTGATTCCTGAAACTGATTTTTCAAGTTTCAAACTTGCATCTGGCTGGCGATATTTTTATATCAAGCTTACTTTGGATAGACTGATCTAATATACATGGAACAATCAACTTTTACCTTATCTTTGACTTCAGGTATGTCAAACCACCAATCTTCACTCTATGCGTCGGGAATGCTTGGGGTGAAGCTGCTTTGCTTCTGACTGCTGGTGCGAAAGGAAACCGTTCTGCATTGCCCTCATCAACTATTATGATAAAGCAGGTTCTTTCTAATTGTTTCTTTTAGAGATTAGTTGCCCCTTCTTGAAGGTTTTGGTTTCTTATTCCGCTTGGAAGAAACTACGGCTTACGATTCCTAATTCTGTCCATGCATGATGCATATGTTACTCATCCAGATATTTTCTCATGTAGCCCATTGCTCGATTTCAAGGCCAAGCAACCGATGTTGAAATTGCAAGGAAAGAAATCAAGCACATAAAGGAAGAAATGGTGAGAAGTATATAAACTCACATAGTAGAGAATCATGTGTTTATCCTGGTCATATAATATCTTAGTTTAGTCTTTTATTATGCAATAGCCTCCAGTTATGTTTGTGATATGCATGAATGTCCATATACTTGCTTCCATCTTAATTTGTATTGTTTAGTCTTCAATCTAGAAAATATGAAATCATGTTTGCATTATGTTTCCTTAGCTCTCCACTTTTATCTGATAAGATCACCTCTCTGTCTCTGTTCTACATGATGTTTATACTCTAGGTCAAGCTGTATTCAAAACATATTGGTAAATCCCCAGAGCAGATTGAAGCCGACATGAAACGACCTAAATATTTTAGTCCCAGTGAGGCTGTTGAATACGGTATCATTGATAAGGTAATGATAAATAACAAAAAAAATCCATAAATCATATGAATGATTTTGTTTTCAGTCGACATTGATAGAGTGCATATCTTCTGTATAATTGACTTACTCTCTTCATGTAATATGTTTTTAGGTTGTTTACAATTAAAGAAGTAGCCAAGACAGAGGAGTTGTGTCTGATCTTAAAAAGGCACAACTGATTTAAATGTCATATTCGTCTTCCAACACGATTCACAGGTAAAAGCTAAAACTTACTCGTTTTCATGACGCATATCAATTATAATGATGATTAAAATGCTTTTTTGACTTTTAATCTCATATAATTACACAAGCATAGTTAGGAGCATTATACTAAGAAAGAGGAACACCTGTAAAAGCTCAAATACTTTTTAACACCTCATAAATGGTAATAATGACTTTAGCTACCATCCAAGCAAAATAAGCCTTATAGAAACCCAAAGGAGATATAGAGTTTTGTAATGTAAGTGCTTATAGTGGACTCGTGAGTCGTGTCTTCTAGTTTTGCCATTTGCGTCTCCTTTAGGTGGTAATAGTTATTTTCCATTTATGTGTCTCCTTTAGGTGGTAATAGTTATTTTCCATTTATGTCTGTTGCTCTCTTAGGACCCATTTTTTTTAGTGATTATCATTTTCATTGCCCATTGAGAACAAACTTCACTATTTATGTCATGGCCGACACATGTCCAAGGAGTATGCTCCTTCAGACACTAGAACTCGTGTCATTATTTGCTGTCTTAAAGAAATTATCAAATCATTAACTTCTTTTGTCTTCTGTAATCATTTGCATTGATACGTCTTGGTGACTAAAACCAAAGATATTTTACTTCTAAATTTTTTTGGCTGATCGTTGTTAAAATCTACTTTCTTTAAAGGTTGGAGATTTTACTACAGATTAAAGGTGAAATCACTGAACCATTCATCGTCACAGAATCAAAGTAAAGTTCTGAAAACATATTAAAAAATGTTACATGTAATGATGCAATTTTAGGGTTATTTGAACAGAAACAAACCAAATATGTGTAGGCTTGTGAACGCCTAGAAACAGGATTGGTTTGTTGTATCTTCAAAATGAATATCGTTTAGTCACTCCTAATGTTTGTGTATGTGTATGTGTATGTGTATGTGTATGTGTATGTGTATGTGTATGTGTATGTNTGTATGTGTATGTGTATGTGTATGTGTATGTGTATGTGTATGTGTATGTGTATGTGTATGTGTATGTGTATGTGTATGTGTATGTGTATGTGTATGTGTATGTGTATGTGTACGTGTAAGGAGCGATGGCATCACGATAAAACTCACCAACCCCATACATTATCTATGATTAGTCCCAGTTCGTATGAAAAGTTCGCACTTGTCACAAAAACGCACTGTTATTCTTATTGGACTTATCTCCACTGTTTTAGTGACGTCATAGGTTTCTTACGTGCCGGCTAGTCTGGATTTTACCGGCGTAAGAATTAACCAAATTAGTATATTGTTTGGTGAGTGTGCGCATTTAAGTAATATTGTTTTTTATATGATGAGTCATCAGTTTACTACATTTCTAATCTTAAAGCACATCTTAAACAAACCCAAATCTAAACCCCACCAAATGGAAATAGGGTTTCTATAATCCGATTACTAAAATATTGAATTAAAATATTCGAATAACAAGAATATACTATCCAATCCGAAAGAAAGAGAATATTTCTAGGAAGGTAGGGGACTAAACATACGATTAAGTGGATTACAACCAAACCAACAACAAAAAGGGTTTCATGAATTCTATATTTATCTTTAAATTAGAGTTCATAGTAATATCTTCTTTCTCTTTCTCTACTCCTACTCGTACTTAACAATAATATCATAATAATGATTTCAGTCACAAGGTTGCTGGTATATACCCTACCACTCCAATGTGCTTGTTCCTATTATTGACTTACCTCACTAAAAGTTACTTACGTGGTGTGTCTATCTTGATCTGAAAATAAATAAAAATATAAAAAGGGTAAGTTATATTTTACTTAATTTATGAAAAATACAAAAAGTAAAATGATGTTTAGTTTCCATATATTATCCTACAGTGGTAGGTTAGCTAGCAAGTAGCAACCAGTGGCATATGCAGTATAGCCACCATTGGATGCATTTGACCACCATTTGATAAAATTTGTACATTGGTTGTTTATTTTTTGGCGTTTATTATATCATTATGAAATTTTCATAAATGCGAGAATAGTTTTATTTACGATATAAATTTTTTTCGATAAACGGTATGCATATACGGCATATCCATGATATATAAGTTTTATTCGTAACATTCAGATATTTGATAAAAAATATTACAAATACAACATTACTTGTTACGACAAGCTGTTCCCACAACACAAAACCGTTTCATACGCTTTCAATCTACAATAAAACTATATAAATTCTAGCTAAATATTTTGAAATCTATAAAATCACTTTTAATATTTTGATTCTTATGAAATATTTTGTCTATGTCCATCACTAGTAGCAACTAATGTGAACACAACCGGCCGATCAAACTCAAAGATCCTCCAAATGTAAACAAAACCAATTGTTTTTATGTCGAACCTTGGTTACAACAACTTGCAATGCCTTCATTATATTTTTTTAAAAATGTTATTTCACACAATCCTTATATTATTAAAATGCTAGTAGCTATTATCGAATAACGATGTAGACTTTGCCACTCCAAAAAATAGCACGCTTGGGATTATTCTATTGAGTTCACCTAACAACTAATTATAAATCAATCTATATACTACGTATTAGGTGTCATGAACTTGGTTTGGTGTCATGACCCAAAAGCTATATGTATCCCACTATTGGGTTTTGAATACTTCCTCACTCTATCTTCATACAAAATGTTAACTAATTACAATGGTTAGTACCATAAACTCATTAGTTAATCATCGGTTATATTTATAATTTTTTTAATTTTAATTTTAACCATTTAATATACGGTTAAAATCGGTTATGGTTAAAAATAGTTTTAAACGATTATAGTTATATACGATTAAATTTAATTAATTAATTTACTAATAATAAAAAAATATATCATTAATATTATAGTGAATATTATAATTTAATAAATGTGATCAACCATTATTTACAACATACACACATTTGTGTGATAAATGAGATGTGTTTTAGATGCTACCCTTACTCACCTAAGATTATAGGGTTTAAATATTTATCCATTAAAAGCAGTTTTAATCTTTTTTTTTTTTTGGTCATAAAAAGCAGTTTTAATCTATTGATTAAAAGTTACATGTAACACACAAATTAAGAAAATGATGTAAATTTTTTTTATACCCTCTGTTACTACACTACACAAATTTCTCTATCCAATTTATAACCACAAGTAATAGTGGTAAAAATAAGATTTAAGATACAAATTTGTATATATTGACATTTTTTTGGTAACAAAAGTTTAGTCTAAGAATGATACTCTTTCGAAATGGAGGGAGTAATAGTTTTTATCTCATATCTGGAATTTGATTCCCAGAATTATAGAGTTTTAGTCTTCAAATATATATTTCTATATAAACTCTTGAATATCATATATAAATGAGATAATTCTCAAAAGAATAAAAAATTATGTTAAAGAAACAATTAATACTTACATTTTTTTATATAGACGGAGTTGGATGTTCATTCATCAGATATTGGCCAGTTGCAAAAGACATGCATTAATTTGAGCATTGTAAATTTTTTATAAGATTTACTCATTTATCTCTCAAATATTTTAAGAGTTTTGTGATACAAGAATCTATTTCTCATTATATGCATTTCCATATGTTGTTTAAAAGTTTGTAATTACATTCAAGCTTGTAGAATCTCCCATGGGAAATAATCTTTAGTACCCCTATTTATGATCAAAATTAATATCTTTGTTTGTTTCTATATAATTTATTTAAATTCAATTATCTTTTTGAAAATTTCAAACTGAACAACGTTATTGATTGTTTTAAATATTATTTTATCTTATTTATCTAAAAATTATTTTATAATGTATAATATAAAAGTCTATAAATTAGAATGAAAATTATTAATACTTTAATTTTTATTTTAAAAAATATTTTTCTAAACTATATAAATACATCTAATAAGACTAAACTTATCAAATTATATATTTTAGATCATTTTCTAAGGATGACTTTCGAAATTCTTTATAAAATTAATACATTAAAATTATTATTGATTATTATTGACTAGAATATTGTGTTGTATTATTTCAATAGAGAGATTACATAGTTATAGTTATATATAATAAAACTACATAATCATATAATAAATGATCATAAGAATATATGAAAGAGTAATTACTGAGATTGAATGATTGAATAATCAAAGCAATTGTGATGATATAACATAATAAGTAAAGAAATTAGACTTCAAATTTATAATGGTAATAATGTGTCATAATTTTAGTAGAAGAGTTAATGATCAAGAGAAAGAAAGTCTATTCTACTGTATATATAAATAGTGTTATTCAAATCTATTAACATATGTTCATACCTGAATATTAAAATTTCACTGCTAGATTTCAAGAACCAAGACTCCTTAACTAATATAAATAATTTAAAGTTTTAAAACATATATTTTAATACATTTAAAACTTTTAAATTAGAAAATGCAAGTACACGTAATATGATAGCTTTATGCCAAGTGGAAAGAAAAATAATAACATGCAATATAAATATAACCAACCTTCAACTATAAATACCATGTTAAGCTTCTCCTATCTTCACATATCTTTATATTCTAGTACCAAACTATATAATAGTCTCACAAATAGTTAATTATATATAACATTATGAAGCAATCTCAAGTTTTGCTTCTTCTACTTGTTCAAGTCATTGTTCTTTTACCTCTTCTTTGTTTATCTGATGGCTTTGTTAACTCAAGAGCTACATATTTTGGTAGCCCTGATTGCAAAGGAAATCCTCGTACGTATTTAAATTATCTTTGTTATTCATTTTGTATCATAATTATTTTATTTTTTTAGTATTTTTAAAAGCATGCATAATTGGTCGAGTTATACACTAATAAGTACACTTCAATAATCAATATCATGAGTATCAAAACCTAACTAATTTATATATTATTAGGTTTATCCAAATTCTTAATATACACTCAAAAATGATTTTAAAAAGTGATTATAAAAATAAATAAAAATATGACACTAGATTTTTTGTGAAGGATCAGTCCATATATAGAAAATGCAAATATATGAAAATAATTATTGATGAGAATTAGAATATTTTTTAAAAAATAAGGATTATTTATTTTTGGTAAAGAGTTTTCATATTAAATTAAAAATAAGGATTAGTTTTAGTCTTTTCATTTTTATCAAAATAAAATAAAAATAAGGATTATGCAGGAGGAGCATGTGGGTATGGAGAATTCGGAAGAGATATAAATAATGGTGAAGTCAGTGGTGTATCATCTCGACTATGGAACAATGGAACTGGCTGTGGTGCTTGTTACCAGGTTAATAAATAATTAAATCTTTTAAAATATTATATGTGACATTACTAAAATAACATTATAATTAATTAATAAAAGGTGAGGTGTAAAATACCTCCACACTGTAACGAGGAAGGAGTATACGTAGTAGCTACGGACTATGGAGAAGGAGATGGTACTGACTTTATCTTTAGCCCTAAGGCGTACGGACGTATGGCACGACCTGGCACGGAGGCTCAGCTCTACTCCTTTGGTGTGGTCGACGTTGAGTACCAAAGAGTCCCTTGTCATTATGGAGGGTATAATCTGGTGTATAAGGTCCATGAGAAAAGTTATAATCCTCATTATCTTGCCGTTCTTTTCTTATACGTTGGTGGTGTCAACGACATCCTCGCCGTTGAAGTCTGGCAGGTAAATGTTTTCTTATGATTTTATATATATATATATATATTTTATTATATAAACTTTTGGTTATTTATATGTTTCAAATTTATAATTAATGAGATTGCGACATGTATCGATGAGATTTTCACATATATAATTATATATATATATTTTTTAGTTTTGTTATTTATAATATTTTTGATTAAATTTTAATTTTTGTGATAATGATATAATATTTTGATATAATTTTATTAATAAAATTATGATAAGAATANTCGAATCGCCAAACGCTCTTCCCGCCGATTGGACCGCCGGAGCTATCTATAACTCCAACATTCTCCTTACTTGATTAGTAGCTTTTCGTGTTTATGTTTATATAGTGTGTGTTTATATTTTATAAATTATAACTATGATTTCTCTATGTAATGGCTTATATAAATATATTTAAATAATGCCCTCTAGAGTAATGATAAATAATAATTAATCATATATAGTAGATTCACGTAATTATTATGTGTTTAAGGTTGTAATGATTTGTAAGAGTTTGATTTTAATGAAATAAATTTAAGAATTCTATGTACGTAGCTTTTGTCATGCTGTAAAAAAAAAAAAAACGATGTCGATGTCGTATGGGCCCAGTAGTAAGTCGTAAGGCCCATTAAAAGAATGAAAACGATGTCGTATCAGCTTCGTTACTCTACAATGCAAAATTGAACCAGTGGAGAAATCAGTGGCGTAATCGAATCCTGTTCATCTTCTTCTATAGATTTTTTTGGAGTTTTCTTTTGATTCCGGAGCTTAATTGTGAGATCTGAAACCGTAAATTCAATTTTAATTTGTATCCAGCTCTAACCGAAATTTTAATCCTTACCTTAATTGATTTTGAAGTTCTTCTTGTGTTGGATTTGGGTTGACGAAGAGTATAAGTTTGTAAAACTCTCTTCTCATTCAATTTTCTAGTTTGCGTAGAGTTGATAGCTGTGAGTTAGAAACCCTAAATTCTTCAGAACCTTCACAGTTAGTAAACTCTTTCAGAAGCGGTCTTGTGAGTAAGGAAGTGAAGATGCCTCAAGTTAGGATCATCGCGAAAAATTTCATGGACATGGTGGCGTCTCTTCCAGCTATCAAGCTTGATAAACTCTACAACAATGTCTTCATCTGTGAGGCCATTCTCAGGTTATAATTTGATCTCGTTTCTAATCATATATGATGATTTGAAGACCTAGTGATGAATATTGAATTTGGAAGGATCTTAACCTTGTTGAAATTGTATCAGGTCTTTACCACCTCTAGCCAAGAAATATGTATTACAGATGTTGTTCATTGATGTTCCTGTACCTGCCACAATGATAGAGGAGTGGGTGCTTCCTGATGGTGCCTCTAAGCACAGAGTTGCTATAGATAGACTCATTCAATTAAGGATTTTTTCAGAAATATTAGATAGGTATGGATACTTGGTTTTATTTTTGTATTCATATCTTGAGTTTTCAAGATACTTATTCACTCAGTTCAGTTTTGTTTCATATCTATTCACTTTTGGAGGGTTCTTTATGTTGAATTCTCTGTATTGAACTCTCTGTTGAGCTTCATCTTATATACTCAATACACTGTAATTTGTTTATGATTGATATGTGAGGAAGATGATAGTTTCAATTCCATTTCAGGAAAAAGGGAACCAGTTACAGCCTAAATCCTACATTTCAGAACAATCTTCAGAAACATATAATTTCCGGGTATAAGACATCTTAATGTTGATGGACAGTCCTTTTAAGGTTTTCTCTAGGTTTTTGGAAAAGATTCTGATGAGGTAAACTTGGATTTTGCAGTGGAGTTTTGCCTAGGGAGCCTATGAACTCCGACAATGCCATTAAGCTTCCAAGTTTACAAGAACTTGAAACATATGCACTTCAGCAATGGGAGGTGTGTAGTTTTTAGTTACATATTTGTTATACTAGTGAGGTTGAAGTAATTTGTAGAAGGAAATATCTTTCAGTATGGCTTTGGTTAGTATCTGATGATGTGTACTTATGTTTGTCAGTGTTTCTTGCTACAACTCATTAATTCGGGTCATGGTGAGAAGCTTACTGGCATTAGTTCATCCATGATGAAAATATTCCAGCGAGGTTTAATGAGTAAGAGGTAATGTTGTTTTACACGTCTATAGATGCATAGTGATGCCATATACATCCCAATTTAACACAGTTCATGTGATATTACAGAGACGGAGATGGTCCGAGATTAACTGAGAGTGGCTTTCAGTTTTTGGTATGCAAAACGTGAGTCATTGATCTCTTATTAACTGTATTCATGTAAGTAACATTATTGACCCTAATTTGCAGCTGATGGATACAAATTCCCAGCTCTGGTACATTATCCGAGAATACATATCGAATGCTGAGGTTTGTATCATGCCTTGATACTTAAATCGATATATCAATTTCGCTGTATTAGTAATCCAGTGTCATTGTTATTCAGGAGCGAGATGTAGATCCAGCAGACTTGATTTCATTTTTGTTAGAGCTTAGTTTTCATGTTACTGGTGAGGTATAACAACAATTCACAGTCATTTCAAATGTTGGTGTTCTTTTGTACTCTTATTTGATATAGCTGGAGGCTAATTAATTATTTCGTCAAACTCAAACATTGTTGTTTACAATGCAGGCGTATAACTTAAATACCTTGACTGATGTTCAAAGAAATACACTCAAAGATCTTGCAGACTTGGGATTAGTGAAGCTTCAACAGGTTCGACCATTTGTGTTATCTTTTCCATTACCGAAATAATATAGAAGTGTATCAAAGGCTGAACCGGTTTTTTCATAATTGTTACAGGGAAGGAAAGACAGTTGGTTTATTCCTACTAAACTGGCTACAAATTTATCAGTCAGTCTTGCAGATTCCTCAGTGAGAAAAGAGGTTACACCTTTTGATTCTCATCCTCTTTTGCCTATTTCTACCAACAAGTTTCTTGATTTTTCGTATCATTGTTGTTTGTTCCTCGTCAGGGATTTGTCGTGATGGAAACAAACTTCAGGATGTATGCTTACTCCACATCTAAGTTACAGTGTGAAATCTTACGTCTGTTTGCGAGGTATAATCTCCTGAACATTGATTTAAAACTCTATATGCTCTTCTGTGATGTCTAACTAGTTGAATCTTCAATTTTCCAGAATAGAATACCAACTTCCAAACCTTATTGCTTGTGCAATTACAAAGGAAAGCTTGTACAATGCATTTGACAATGGCATTACATCAGACCAGGTACACTTGGTTTCAGTTGATCAAATTGTTGATGCTTCTCTTAAGAATTTCTGAATATTCTTTTTTTCTTTTGGTTGTCACAGATTATAACTTTTCTCCAGCAGAATTCTCATCCACGTTGTGCTGATCGAGTCCCATCGATTCCAGAAAACGTCACTGATCAGGTTTATACACACTCTTCTCTCTTTTATCCCATTTGATGTCAATTATATAAAAAGTGTGTGTAGGATTGGTTTATAGCTTGACAAATGCATACTTCCTCCGCTTCACGATTCATCAGGCTTGTGCTGATGAACACAAATGCATTTGTTTTTTGGTCAGATACGGCTTTGGGAGACTGATCTGAAAAGAATCGAGATGACCCAGGCTCATTTCTACGAATTTCCTTCAAAAGTAACAAACCCGAATCCTCTTAAATTTTGTTTTCTCCATATATCGCAAAATCGTTTTAGTTAATCAAAATCATGGTGACAGGATGTGTTTGAGGCAGCTTGTGACTTTGCTCGGGAATGGGGAGGCCTTCTTTGGGAAGACTCTAAGAGAAAGCGACTTGTTGTCAAATCCGAAATTCACAATCAGTTGTCTGAGTTTCTTCATACCCAAACCAAGTAAGAAGAAGAAACTCGCATTTTATTCCTATTTTGTCAAAACAAAACCTCACATTTCTATTACTATAAAACATTTTGCGTATGGTTTCAGCAGAAAGAGAAAGAACAGTAGTAATTTATTGTATTAGTGTACTCTATATTAGTGTTCTTATCCTTTGGATCACATACGCACTACAAGCAGCTGCATTGTGTGTACTGCTAAATAGTCCAGGTAGAGAAACATCGAGTTTTTCAGCCCATGACTCAAAACGAAAAGCTTTAGGAACATACCAATCTTGTCAAAAACCCTAAAATCTCAGTCTTGCTTCTATTAACACACACCAATTGCAAGGTTGCGATCTCACTATCTCAGCATGATCAACTAAGAGAAACCAAACCCTTGGAGGTGTTCGAAAACTCTGAATCTATATATGTGTCAACATGAAGACAAGATCTCTCTTTAATTTGATTGAGCCTTTTCATTGGTTAAGGATTCTGAATCATGGATCTTCTTCCCCGTGTCTGCCTGTACAGTTGCATTTGCACGTGCCCTAGCAAGTCTCGTAGCTTCTTCAATCTTTCTTATAGTTTTCTATCGGCTTGAAGTAGTCTTCAATCTGAGCTTACTGTAGTTTTAAACACCAAAAACAAACTTAAGACTTGAAATTCTCCTAACACGGAGCTAAGTATAAAAGAAAACAGATGAGCAGGAATATGAAAATATGAAAATGGTGTCTAAATGAATTGGTGGAGATCCACAATTGTTACAAGGAATTGAATCAAATGGTGATTCCCATTTTTTACAACGTTGATCCTTCTGAAGTTAGAAAACAGAACGGAGAATTTGGAGATGTTTTCAATAAAACATGTGATGGCAAATCAGAAGATCAGAAACAAAAGTGGATGCAAGCTCTAACAGAAGTAGCAAATTTGGCCGGAGAGGATCTTAGGAACGGGTATCTTCTTATTTTCTATTATTATCCTTGAACTTGAATTGTCTACAAAGACTTGGATTGTGATATTTGTGGTGCTCTTTAATGACACATTTGACTATTGCTATTAGGTCGGATGAAGCATCCATGATTGAAAAGATAACCAACGATGTTTTACATAAACTTATTCCACTGGAGGATGATTCTAGCGACTTTGTGGGGATTGAAGCTCATATAGAGGCAATGAATCAAATTTTGTGCTTAGAATCTGAGGAACCAAGAATGGTGGGGATTTTGGGGCCTTCAGGGATTGGTAAGTCAACGATAGCAAGAGGTCTGTTCAGTCAACTGTCAAGCCGATTCTACCATCACGCATTTGTAAGTTATAAAAGAACCATCAAAGACAATTATGGCATGAGGTTGAGTTGGGAAGAACAATTTCTATCAGATATTTTGGGTCNTGGAGGATGATTCTAGCGACTTTGTGGGGATTGAAGCTCATATAGAGGCAATGAATCAAATTTTGTGCTTAGAATCTGAGGAACCAAGAATGGTGGGGATTTTGGGGCCTTCAGGGATTGGTAAGTCAACGATAGCAAGAGGTCTGTTCAGTCAACTGTCAAGCCGATTCTACCATCACGCATTTGTAAGTTATAAAAGAACCATCAAAGACAATTATGGCATGAGGTTGAGTTGGGAAGAACAATTTCTATCAGATATTTTGGGTCAAAAGGACATAAAGATAGAGAAGATAGGTGTTGTGAAGGAAAGGTTAAAGGGCAAGAAATTCCTTATCGTTCTTGACGATGTGGATGATCTAGAGATACTTAAATCATTGGTGGGAAAACCTGGATGGTTTGGAACAGGAAGCCGAATTATTGTGATCACTCAAGATAGACACATTCTCAATGCTCATGAGATTAATCTTATATATGAGGTGGCATTCCCATCTGAAGATCTTGCTCTAAAGATGTTATGCCAATCTGCTTTCGGGAAAGACTCTCCACCCGATGGTTTTAAGGAACTCGCAGTTGAAGTGGCAAAACTTGCAGGTAATCTTCCTTTAGGTCTCAACGTCGTGGGTTCGTCTTTAAAAAGAAGGGAAAAAGATGAGTGGATTGAGATGCTGCCTAGGCTCCAAAAAGTTTTGAACGGGAAAATTGAGAAAATTTTAAGAGTCGGCTACGACAAGTTAGAAAGAACAGACAAAGACTTATTCCTTTTCATTGCATTTGCATGTTTATTTAATGGTAATCAAGCCAGCGACATCAGAAAACTGCATGGAGATGGTATTGAAGTTACACTTAAAATGTTAGCTGAGAAGTCCCTCATACGTATAACACCCAAGGGAGATGTAGAGATGCACAATTTGCTACAGAAGTTGGGTATAGAAATTGTTCGTGCAGAGTCCATTAGTAATCCTGGAGAGCGTCGATATCTGGTTGATTTTGATGATATCCACGATGTATTTACCAACCAAACCGTAAATTTTGTGTGTGTGTGTTTTATATTAATGTAATCTTCATTTGGTGATTGATAAACTTTTAAGATTGGCTTAATAACAGTTTTGTTTGGAATTTTTCTCAGGGCACAAGCAATGTGCAAGGAATATATTTGGACAAAAAAAAAATCAATGATCCACTTTTCATAGATGAAAATTCATTCCAAGGCATGCACAATCTCCGATATCTAATAGTTTCTGCCGGAAGGGAGCTACAGACTGACGGTAAATTGTCTGTACCACAAGGCATCGCTTATTTGCCCCGTAAACTCAGATTGCTAAAATGGGGTTAATATCCATCCAAGTGTTTGTGTTCTAATTTTAAAGCAGAGTTTCTCATTGAACTTAGTATGCCGAATAGTAAGATTGAGAAGCTATGGAATGGAACTCAGGTACTAATTTTTAAATTTTATTATTAAGTATCAACTTCATAATGTGTTTACTTACTTGTCAATCTTAGACCAAAATTGTGTTGCTTTTATTTTTAAATATATCTTTGTTAATAAGCTTAATAAATCTATTTATTCTCTTTACCCTTGTTTGTTTTCAGCCGTTACGAAGCCTCAAGCAGATGAGTATGCGGGGTTCCAGATATTTGAAAGAACTTCCTGATCTTTCTAATGCGATAAACCTAGAGATATTAACTCTTAGTCGATGTGAGTCTTTGGTGACACTTCCTTCCTGGATTCAGAATGCTATTAAACTCACGAACTTAGTTATGTGTCAATGCACAAATCTCGAGAGTCTTCCAACTCTACTAAACTTGAAATCACTTGAGTACCTCAATTTGATAGGATGCTCCCGGCTGAGAAATTTTCCTCATATTTGTATGGATCAGAGAAAATCTCAACATCAGTATTTAGATCTTCCTGATTTATATAAGAGATTTGTACCGCATCAATTTGGCCTAAATCATCTCACTGAGCTAGAAGTGAGAGACTTTACAATTAAGAAGCTATGGGAAGGTGTCCAGGTACAAAATTCTTATTGTTATTAGCGTTAGTAGGAGGTTTAACATCTAATTATACTAATTCAGCAGTAATTAGTACAAAAACTGATGCTCTCTATTTGACACATCAGCTTTTACTGATGTGTCAAGCTCAGAAGTTTTTGCAATATTTTTTTTGTAAATAAATATTTCAAAATTAAATTTTATAATTAATTATTAATTATTGACAGATAAAAAAAGAAGCATAAATTTCTCCACGATCTCCACTTCTCCATTTTCTAAACTTCTTCACAACAAAAATATAATTTAATATTTAATTAAACAGTTTTTTTAAGCAATCTTAAAATCTTACAATCTTAAAATTCTTTTATATTCATTTTCTCTTATTTTGTTTTCTGTTCATTTGAATTTTCGTGTGTTTAATAACAAATTCATTTGGATTTTCTATCACTACACTTATTTTCTGAATCTTGCTGCTAGCCATAATTTTATTGTATCCAATATGATTTTTTTCTCTATAATATTTGATCTTTGTTCATATATTTTTAATTAATTATTTATTTTTTTATAATTATATTTATTTTTTAAATTTTAAAATAGTTTGAAAAAACTAATATCCCCTGCATAGCAGGGGCATAATGTTAGTAGATTTTATAAACGTAACTAAATTTACTCAATTCAGTTAAAGCTTTAAACCAGCAGGTGTAACAAAAAAAAATTAATGATGGTTTTATAAAAGTGGATATATTTTATAGGTTAAATTTAAAAGTAACTAACCTAAATTGACATATTACACTTGCTGGAAATAACATACACAATGATAATGCCCTTGTTTTGTAATGTAAAAATTATTCAACAAAAACTTTTGTACATATGATTTCTACGGTTTTAAAGACAGATGCAAAAAAATATCATGATGCTTAGTGTTTTAGAGATATTTTAATCAAATAGTGAATAAATCTAAATATTTCTAGAAGACAAAATTTTCTAAAAAATGAAAAACATTTTTTTCTCTCTTAACCTAGTGGTTTTAATGTCCCCATTAACAACATGAGGTGCTGGGTTCGAACCTCAGACATATGTAATGAATTTCAGAGGTGACAATCATTATGCCACATAGTTCCCACTAATAAAAAAACATTTGAACCCTTTTATTTTATTTGATATATAAATATGAAAAAAATCCAATATAAGTTTTCCAACAATGGAGAAATGTATATCAAATCAATGTGTTCAATATGCCAAACAGAAGTGCTTCACAGTGAAACCTTATGCAATATGCACACTTGTGTAAAAATATGGTAAAATGAATTAGATATATGCATTATGCTAACTTTATTTATTTCTGAAAAAGTATAATAAGAGAAGGAGAAACACATCCCCACATGTAATTCCAAACGTAGACAACTGTCTAATCACATAAACAACCAAAACTAGATTTCAAGCAAATATCTACCAAAATCGTATAATTATTTTTTTCAAATTCTATATTTATGAACCATCCCTATAATTATGGAGAAAATATTTCAAAAATAAATAATTAAAAATATTCGGTGGGTGTTATTTGTGTTCTTTGTCTTGGGTCTGTTAATTTTGTTGAGTTTCAAGATATAAATGTAACATGCTTAAACTAGGATGTTTATTAGTAGGGTTGGACATTCGGAAAAACAGATTGGATTCGGATAAAACGCATTCGGATTTGGGTATATTGGGTTTAGGAGTTTAATATCCAATAGAATAATTTTATCGGGTTCAATTCGAATAAGAAAATATTGAAAAAAAGAAAAAATGGTTATTAACTAAACATTAGTTAATATAACTAAAAATTTAGGATAATTTAACTACTTGTATATAATTAGATTTTGACTTTTAACCGACGGGTTCGGATTCACGTATGTGTTTTTGGGTTTAGAAGCCTAATACCCAATGAAATAATATTTCGAATTCGAGAAATATTTTTCGGATCGAATTCAGATCAGGTGTTTCGGGTAGGTTATTTTTCCCAGGGGCTATTTTTTAATTAGTTTTTGTATGTCCTAAAAAATTAAAACTTCAAATCAAAATTTTTTTTACATTCTTCATATTTAATCCACACCTAATTAAATTAATTTTTTTGGATAAAGAATTATTCTAAAATCATGTCTCTAGCTAGCTGGTGACCCTCAATTATCTCAAGAAGTTTTTTTCCAAGTTCACCTATCATACGCTAATGTATATAACTTTTGGTTAGTGATAGATCTAACAATTATACATCTAACATAGTATACGTAATACTTTGACAGTCACCGTTTCTAAGCCATCCATATCCTTTCTAAACCAGTGGACCCCATGTCATTTTAAAACCCATGAGCTCATGTCGTCTCTAGGTTCATTTGACCCATGTTATTTCTATGTCCATTAGGCTTCATCTTCATCCAACAGAATGTACATAATGTTTTGGGTGAATAACTAATCTAGCTTTAATTTTCAAGTTAATTGCTAGTTTAACATAGCAAAGATTAAGGTTAGTTGAGTTATTTTGTATCATAATAATATCCTTAGGGTCAAAAGTTAAAAAAACTATTTACAAAAAAGCCATTAATGAAAAAATTAAAAAAAATAGAATTCCCGTTTTTTATTTTTAAAAAACAAATATTTACGAAAGTGCCATTAATGATAAAAAATCTGCGGATTTTAGTTATCGCAGATTTTAGTATTTGGCTGATTTATTTCATATTCTAGGATTTATTTCGCAGATTTGATTTTGAATCGCAGATTTTTGCTAAAATGTTATGGCAGATTTGTTTACGTCCTGCAGATTATTTTGGAGATTGCAGATTTTTTTTTAACTTCGATATAGAAACTGTAGATTTAATAATTTCTTTTAAAAATTTTAGATTTTGAGTCGCAGATTTTTTTACGCCGCAGATTTGTGTTGTAGATTTAATATTTCATCGCAGTTTTAATTATATAGTTATTTCAGATTTGTAAAATATGTCGTTAAAAATACCAAATATTAATTACTAGAGTAATATTTTAGTTACCGCAGATTTCTACCTAGTCATGGCAGAGTTTTTGTCATATAAAATACCAAAAAAATTTGTTATCGCCGATTTATTTTTTCTGATATTTTAGTGTTAATTAAATTTTTTCTGATATTTTTTCTAATTAAATTTTTTTTTAAATCATAAACCGAACAGAAAAATCCAAATAAACAAAAACTAATTTTTATTTTTATTTTTTATTTTTAACTTTTAGTTTATTTTTTTTATATTTAAACATTTTTTTC
>KE158984.1:0-16365 GCA_000411055.1 Leavenworthia alabamica | reverse complement strand
CCAAAAAGATTGGTAAAAAGCACCTGAAAAGCCATCAGGTCCCGGGCTTTTGTCTGCTCCCATGCTAAAAACAGCATGTTTGACTTCGTCTTCTGTAACTTCTTTCATCAGTTCTATATTTTGCTCTTCAGTTATCTTTTTTGGGAAAGCTTCATAAATATTGCTTAAAGCCTCGTTTCCTGTAGGGAGGATTTCAGACATGTATAGCTTGGTAAAATGGTTAATGGCTGTCTCTCCCATTTCTGCTTCAGCAAACTTTGTCTCTCCTGACTCTTCATCACAGATTCCATGGCGTTTTTTACACTCACACTAAAAAAAACAGTTATTAAATCATAACTCATCACTCCATATTTTTCTGCTGGTTTTACGAATTTTTTTTTAAAATAAAAATAAAATATATACCCGCAGGTCTAGCTGGTTTTGTGATCTTTGCTCCTAACTAATCTATGTTTGCTCTAAACTGTTTTTTCTTCGAACAAGGTAGCAATGTTTTTTGTAACGGTTAGATTGGCTTCGGATTTTGACGCTTGAGTTTCTCTATAGGTTATTGTTTCATTGTATCGATTCTATTTTTGAGTTGTATACGGAGAAGCTGTAGCCTGTAGGTGCCTCCTCATCTGGGGTTTTAAGGCCTCACCTCGAGTATATGTTATCCACCTCTAGTTCTTAGGAGATGTGACAGTCACTCGAATGTCTGCGGTTTGCATTTTTGGAATCGATTCGACATAGACATGTTTATACTAATATTGTTTTAAGCTATTTTTGGTTATGCTTTATTCTACATCAGAGCTTTTGAGATATAAATCCTAGATGTAACATCCATGATCCGGTTTAGGATCACAAAGTCGGTTACGTGTTATGGTTTGCCGAGTTTAGTTTAATGAAATAATTTATCGATCCTGGTCAGGTCAGTTTACTGTGACATTGAACCAAAAAATCGAACCATAGCAGTTGGACCGACCCGCGAACCGAGTTTGTTGTTGAGGATTAATTCCCGAAGTTTCAGAGAATCCAAAATTTTATGAGTAGGTCCGATGGAGGTTGTTGTGAGGTTGATTTAATTGGGTTATAAACCCAAAATAGTTAATTGAATAATTAAAAAGAGTTAGAATTGGAAACTTACAGATTTTTTAATTATTAATTAATTAAGGAGATGCATTTATAAAAGTTCAAAAATGAGTTAATAAATAATTAAAAGAAGTTGGGTTTGAAAAACCCTACCCCTTTTAATTATTTAAGTGATTTATTTAATTAGGCAAAAAAGCTAAAAAGATATTTAAATGATAACATAATTGGGTTTTTAAGTTTAGGGTTTAATTTTTGTGTTATAAGGATTTTGGGCCATGGTCAAACTCTGTCCTTCACCACCTTTCTACCAAGCTCGGGCTAATACAAGGAGCTATTTGGCCATTAAATTGTTCAAACAGTACAGGTATGGTTACATCAACTCTCTACCAGCTCAAACTAGACTGAATGATAGATTCTTATGCTTGAATGTAAGAGGACAACTATCAAGATCTAGGACTATTTCACTAGTTTTTGTCTGGGAGAGTAGTTTGAGAACCTTCAACTGTAGTTCTACGAGGGTTTATGGTACTGAGTATTTGTTTATGAGCATCTGCATAAAGCATTTAAAGCTTGAATCTGGTTTGGCGTGACTCTTGCTTCTTTCTTGAGATGTCACCCTCTTTATCAATGTTTCTGCAATCTCATGCCCAAGGCCGCTTCATTCGGCTCCACGTTATCAAATTTCCTCCTGCCATGGACAGGAGAGAACCCTTCAAATATCTTCCAATTTTCTATTTCTAGATGTGCCGATTACGGTTATCTTGTTGATAGAATATGTTTCAATCAAATTCTGGAAGGATATTGGTCATGTCCTTTCACCGGTTAGTGAATCCTTTAAAACCACTATTTTAACGTCACAGGTTTATTCCAAAGTGACTATTTCAAGATTCTCTGATTTAATCGTGGAAGTGTCATCATTGACACATCAAGAGATCGATTGTGGTACGTTGTTATGCTTCTGCCTCCGAAACTCTCGGGACTATCCTTTTTCAAGTATTGCTCACGTTGCAGTTTATGGTTTAAGTTTATCTTGTATTTTGCTTAATGTATCCAACCTTCTGGTTGAGAATATTGTACCACTTTTAAAGTTTGAATGAATATAAACAACTTGATTGACAAAAAAAGGATTTTGGGTCAAAAAAGTTAAGAGAATTGTTTTAAGTGATTAGGATTATCACCTGACAACTAGAAACAAAACACAAACCCTAAACCTAAAAAAATCTAAAAAAACCCTAGTTTTTGTTATAATTTTCGTGGCCACAATCAAAGAAAGAAAGAAAAGTTCTAATTGTGGCTCAAAAGAAAGAAAGTAAAGTGTACACATGAAGATGATGCCGACAGAATTGATATGTCATGGTATAAAATACGTTTGACATAGCAAATCGATTATAAAGGTAGTGAGTTTTTTTGAAGTAATATTTAAGCCTTATATCTAGATTTATCAATTTACGGATTTGAATTTGAGTTCATATTCTAAGAGTAATTCACGTTTTTGTGAAATCATATATTGCAAACGTGATTTAGAGCAACGTGTATTCAAAGTTAGATCCTGAGTTGATATATGGTCAGATCTTTGAGATATTTTGTGAGCAGCTTCGACACATCTAAAGGTTTATTTTCAATGGTTGGATTGTGAATTGGACGGTTAGATTTTGTTCTGTGATTTCATCTTTGAGGATGATAGTTTTTTATAAGTTTTCGAACTATTTTAGTTTAGGTATAAATCAGTTTTGGGATCCTGGAAGAGTTTCTGAGATTCAATTGAGTTAATATGGTAGAATAATTACCAAGTGTTGCCTAAAATATTTTTATGGGGCATTTTGGTAATTTTACGGGTCATGGTTATTTTGGTCATTTTGCGGACCAATGGTGTTTTGGTCTTTTACACACTTTCAGAGACTAAAGTGCATGCATGACCGTGGTTCTATGAGTTTTTTTTTTTTTGAGTTCGATTGAGTGTATGATCTTGATTGGTTATGTTTGAGTTTGTGTGATGTTTGATTAAATTTATTAAACTGGTGTCGGTTTAATAATGAGTTAAAATTTGAGTAATGAGTAAAATGGCTAAAATTGAGAAAAAAATTTGATTGACTAGAAGAACACATGGGTAATAAGTTAAAAAAAACGGTTATCGAGTAAATGTGATGTTTAGGTGTAACGAGTTAAAAACCATTTATCACATGTGGAGTAAGTGTTGATAACCGGGCGTAACGAGTTCAAACCGGTTATCACACATTTGAGAAAATAAAACGAGAACTGAGAATTGAGAATTTGAGATTTGAGATATGAGAAAATTGAAAATTGAGAACATAGAGTTAAGTGAATTGAAGATCAATCACTGTTGTCTACAAAAAACCCAGTAGACAGGAGGATTGCCCACTCAGTATGTTTTATATACTGATAGCGCTATTTCGTGTGCGCAAATAAAGAAAAAGAGAAATCTTAATAACACTTAATTAATAATCCATGAATAATTGTCTGGTTGTTGATCCATAAATCTATGTGAATTCTTGAGATATAGTGTTTTAATTCATTGGTATTTCTTAGTTTTTATTTATAGTTTTATTTACTTTACAATTGTAAACAATTCTTCTTTGACTTGTCTTACCTTGATTGACAGTTCTAACAATCCCTAAAGTAACCATTGATCTCCTTAGATTCGAACCTTAATTGCTATAACACATTAAGGTAATTGTATAGACTAGAGGCTTAAAACTCTAACTATCAACAAATAAGAAACCATTGATTATAAATAAGTCATAACTAGTATATATATCCCTGAAGCAGCTATAATAGAGAAGAAAACTACTTTTTGTATAGACTACTTTTTTTTCTGCTTAGCTTTAATTTTACATACCACATCACATTGCAACAGTTACATTTACATGACATGTATTTCTCATTTTCTTATTTGTTAAATACATATATTAATTAAAAAACTTGATTTTGGACTAGAAATAAATTACATTAAGTTGAAATTTTGTAAAGGATATTACGCCACATAACTCCAACGACAATGTGGTAGCCACTAAATTTATCCTAACTATTAGAAGGCCTTTACCAATAACTGGCAATCTCTAACTATGTGAGTGGAAAGAAAGACTAAGTTAAGTCTTCTTGGAAGAAAGGACCAAGAAGTTTTGTGGGAATAAGTCTTTTGTGTAAAGTCTTCTTCGGGGAAAAGAATACAAAGCTTTTTGGGAATAAGTCTTCTTCGTACGAAATTTTGTGGGAATAAGTCTTCTTCAAGGAAATGAAGATCAAGTTTTTCCTCTCTTTTTATCTCTATTGAGAGATAAATGAGTGTAATCTTAAAATAGAAAATGTTTTAAGATTACACTCATTTGAATAAATCTAAATCCAGCGGTTCTGCAACTAGAGTTTGTTTTTTTTTTTTTTTATTAGAGATATACTGTAAGTCTAAGTCAATTTGACATTTTCCTCACCATCAAGCCATTCTTTTTTATGAAATTCATTTGCTGTCTTAAGCAAGACAGATGTTACTCAGATTCATGTACTGGAATAAGATGACAAAAAAACAAACAAATACTATTTATAAGAGAAAAGTAAACTAATAAAGATTTTAAAGCACTCATAATGTTATACTGTAATCATATTAAATGGTTCTACAACCAATTTAAATGCATCTTGAGTGTTTAGACCAAAAAGTGATTAGTGTTTCCTCTTTACCCAATTTTTCCATTTGTCCGATGATAAAGTGAGGACAAAAATTTTAAACTTTAAAAATCCTGTATATTTATGTATTAATCATTATGGTCTTTGAAGTTAACTAGGTGACTAACCACTAATAATAATCTGAATAATATAGAAAATAACTATATGACTTTTAAAATTTAGGAAACACGTCTAAATACGCGTCGGATTCAACATAAGTTGTTGGCCCATAGGCCATAACAATATAACATGTCTATTATTTTTCGGCAGCCTGGTTTAAAACACTATTAATAGTAATTTAATTAGATAAACTATTTAAGTATCAAACAAATACTTTTCAGCAGCGCGGATTATTATCTAATTTATTAATATTTAAAAACTTTACTTGGACTAGAAATATATTATAAAGTTTTGGGGGTCGACTGTATTGATACTATATCTATTTTGGTATGTTTTGATACACACAATAACCATACTTTTGAAATTTCATAGAAAATATATTTACACAAAAAAGGGTTAAAACATTTGCATTGTTTTTAAAGAAGAAACTCAAGAGTTTTTGACAGACTAAAGATAAGATAAATATTTGCATTATCTGTAATGAAAAAAACTCAACGTTAAATTTTTGATTCAACAAAATACTCCATATTTGACCCAAGCAGAAAAATCAAGCAACATGCAGAAATTAAAAGAGCAAAGAAACTAATATTGATACTAAGTATTCATCGACCATTGATGTATTATGTATATATGTGACTAATATGATAAGTGTCAATTACGTATTTGGAGAGAGTTGATGTTGCCCGTTTATATTGTTAATATTTTAATATATTAATAATAAAACTATAATGTTAACAAGCAAATTAATTTATAAAAATAAAAAAAGTAAAATTATGTAAATTAATGCTATTTTCTAAAAGCTTATTGATTTATAAGGGGGTGGATGTGATATCAAGCATTATTAAACAATTTATAAAATTTGTTTAAAAGTTGAAAATGGCTGTATAAGCAGAAAATTTAGAACAAGTTAATATAATAATGGTTTCGGTAATATAATATTTGTGGGTGGTTAAATGAGAACTAAACAAGTCCTAAATATAGTGAATTCTACTTCTTCTCTAGAAGTTCATAAAAATACATCATTTAGCACAAGTTTTAAATTTATTCTTTTGATTAAGTATAATTTATTTAAAAATCAGGATCATAATCTAGTATATATATGTATCTGTGGAAATAATTCTATCTTTGACAGAAGTCTTCTGTGTAAAATCTTTGAGGAAAGGAAATAGAATTTAAAAAGAAAAGAAAAAAAAGTTTCTCCTCTTTTTCTCTCATTGTAATATTCCTGATTTACTTGAAGCCTGTTTTCTCTTAAGAATTTTCATCTCATCTTTTCCATGGCGTCTTCTTATTTCACCAAGATCCACAAATTATTTGGTAGTCTTCTTCCCAAAGAGCTCGTAATAACTTCTTCAGTGGCTTCTTCATCTTCTTCGGGCAGCAAGAAATACGATGTTTTCCCAAGCTTCAGTGGGGAAGATGTCCGAAAATCATTCCTCAGTCATTTTCTCAAGGAGCTGAACAGCAGGTTAATCCATACATTCATCGACCATGGGATCGAGAGAAGCCGTCATATCGAGAGTGAGCTTTTATCAGCCATAAAAGAATCAAGAATCGCTATCGTTGTCTTCTCTAAGAACTATGCTTCTTCAACGTGGTGCCTAAATGAATTGGTGGAGATCCACAGTTGTTACAAGAAGTTTAATCAAATGGTGATTCCCATTTTTTTGAACGTTGATCCTTCCGAAGTTAGAAAACAGAAGGGAGAATTTGGACATCTCTTTAATAAAACATGTGACGGCGAATCAGAAGATCAGAAACAAAAGTGGAAGCAAGCTCTATCAGGTGTAGCAAGTTTGGCTGGAGAAGATCTTCGGAACTGGTATCTTCTTATCTACTACATATTATTTGGAAAGTACTAATAAATAAATAACCCTATATTGTTGTGGTATATTACAATTTATGCCACTGGAATATTATAGAATTTTTAATATTTATATAAAATGATTAAAAAGATAATTATATAATATCCTAATTGCTCCATATATTACTTAACAATATCTTTATATCTTCTAACTACATTATTACTCATATATATCATTAATAATAATAAATTTCTTATACTATAAACTCTTAACTATATAAAATCATATATTTCACCTCTTATATATAAAGAACAAAAAAAATATAAAATACATTACCATCTCTTTAATATATATTAAATAATATACTCATATAATTTAANATGATATACTAGTTTTCTATTATTATCTCTGATCTGGAATATTTTGCAAAAACTTGGATTGTGATTTTTTGTGACTATATACTGCTATTAGGCCTACTGAAGCAGTCTTGATTGAAAAGATAACCAACGATGTTTTAAATAAACTTATTACACCGGAGGATGATTCGTGTGATGCAGTGGGGATTGAAGCTCATATAGAGGCAATGATTCAATTTTTGTGCTTGAAATCTAAGAAACCAAAAATGGTGGGGATTTTGGGGCCTTCAGGGATTGGTAAGACAACGATAGCAAGAGCTCTGTTCAGTCAACTGTCGAGACGATTCGACCATCACGCATTTGTAACTTATGGAAGAACTATCCCAGACGATTCGGGCAAGAAGTTGAGATGGGAAGAACAGTTACTGTCAGATATTTTGCATCAAAAGAACATAAAGATAGTGAAGTTAGGTTCTGTGAAGAAAAGGTTAAAGTACAAGAATGTCCTTATCGTTCTTGATGATGTGGATGATCTAGAGTTCCTCAAAACATTGGTTGGGAAACCTGGATGGTTTGGACCAGGAAGCCGAATTATTGTGATCACTCAAGATAGGCACATTCTCAAGGCTCATGAGATTAACCTTATATATGAGGTGCCGTTCCCATCTGAAGATCTTGCTCTAAAGATGTTATGCCAATCTGCTTTTGGGAAAAACTCACCACCCTGTGGTTTTATGGAACTAGCCATTGAAGTTGTAAAGCTTGCCGGTAATCTTCCTTTGGGTCTTAATGTCTTGGGTTCGTCGTTAAGAAGAAGGAGCAAAGCTGAGTGGAAAGAAATGCTGCCTGGGCTCCGAAATGATTTGAACAGAAATATTGAGAAAACATTAAGAGTCAGCTACGATAGGTTAGAAAGAAAAGAGCAAGACTTATTCCTTTTCATTGCATTTGCATGTTTATTCAATGGTAATCAAGTCAGCAACATCAGAAAATTGCATGGAGATAGTATTAAAGTTACACTTAAAATGTTGGCTGAGAAGTCCCTCATACGTATAACACCCAAAGGAAAAGTAGAGATGCACAATTTGCTACAGAAGTTGGGTATAGAAATTGTTCGTGCAGAATCCATTAATAATCCTGGAGAGCATCGATATCTAGTTGATCTTGACGATATTGTCGATGTATTTACCGATCAAACCGTAAGTCTTTTTTCGTGTTTGTTTTATATTAGTTTAATCTTCATTTTGTGATTGAAAAACTTGTGCTACCAGTTATATAATAGTTTTCTTGGTAATTTTTAACAGGGCACAGACAATGTGCTAGGAATATATTTGAACACCAAAAATATCGAAGATCGACTTATCATAGATGAAAATTCATTCCAAGGCATGCGCAATCTCCGATATCTAATAGTTTCTGCCGGCTGGGGCGAAAAATTGGATGTACCACAAGGCCTCGCTTATTTGCCCCGTAAACTCAGATTGCTAAAATGGGATAATTATCCATCCAAGTATTTGCCTTTTAATTTTCAAGTAGAGTTTCTCGTTGAACTTAGTATGGAGAATAGTAAGGTTGAGAAGTTGTGGGAAGGAACTCAGGTACTATTTTTAAAAATTGTATTTTCTAGTATCAAATTCATATGGAGAATAGTACTATTACTAATTTTTAAACTCAGGTACTGGGTGGTTTATTCTCTTTACCCCTGTTTGTTTTCAGTCATTACGAAGCCTCAAGAAGATGGATATGAGTTGCTCTATAAATTTGAAAGAACTTCCAGATCTTTCTAATGCAATAAACCTCGAGGAATTAGATCTTTTTTCTTGTCAATCTTTGGTGACACTTCCTTCCTGGATTCAGAATGCTGTTAAACTCACGACTTTACATTTGAGAAATTGCACAAACCTCGAGAGTCTTCCAACTCTAATCAACTTGGAATCGCTGGAGACCCTCAATTTGACAGGATGCTTCCAGCTGAGAAATTTCCCTCAGATTTGTATGAAGCGGACTGAATCTCAACATCAACATCCATATCTTCCCGACTTCCTTAAGAGATGTGTACCTCGTCAATTTGGCATTAAACATCTCGTTTGTCTCATAGTGAAAGACGTTAAGATTGAGAAGCTATGGGAAGGCGTACAGGTACTTTCCTTTACTGTTATTAGCGTTATTAAGAGGATTAACATTAAAGAGAAAAAATAAGAAATATAATTAACATCTAATACGTTTAAAATAAATGATTTAAAATAATATTACTTAACTTTGTGATACAAGTTAAGTGATATGGTTACAAATCAATATTCGCTTTATGATTTAAACATGGAACCATGAATATTGCATCACACAATAATCATAAACAAAGAACACACACCCACTCACCCTGAGTTCAACTCTCGTTGTGAGAAGCCTACGTCTCAGGAGAGGGAAGACGGTCCCTCAACTAATCCACTAAAGATCAAGAGTTACGCTTGTGTTTACAAAGGAGATCACACCCACTCACCCTCAGATTAACCCTAATCTGAGATACATAAACAAAGCTCTCTCTTTCTCTTTCATCAACCTCTCTTACAAAAAAAGATAATCTCACATGAATATGAGTCGATGTTGTATATATATATATATATATTCACGTCAACAAAGCCACCTCTTATTTAGTAAAGTGAAACCTCCTTGTTAACTAGTCTTTGTTCTTTCTTCTTTGTTCTTCAAACCTCTGTCTCCTAGAATGTTTAAGACACTTCAAATGTCTTTCTTCTTCCAATTATGCTTCAGGGAATTGCATAATAACATTAATGAGATACACATTTTGATAAATACCACCTTCATTGTGTAAATTTTTTTTCCGTCTATTACATTATTAGTATTATAGATTTTATAAATACGAGATAGCTTTTACTTACGATAATCCTACGACACAAATATTCTTTGGTATGCGATTCTGCATATGCGACATCCCCATGATGGATAAGCTCTCTTTGCAACACTTTGATTTTCGACAAACAGTTCTGCAGATATGACATCCCTTATGATGGACAAGCTATACCCGCAACACGAGACCACGACAGACGATTCTATATATGCACACCGAAACCTTTAGAAAACCTTTACATTCTTTAATCTATAATAATTGATTATATAGGCAATCATACATAGTGTAAAAACCTTTAAACCTTTGACCACTAGACGAAGGGTGTTACTCTTTTGTAATTTTTAAAATACAATTATATTACTATCAGTTGACTAAATTGCCCCTAAGAACAAAGTAAGAATATAATCTCAAGCTTACTACTTCAAGCTTCACATTCAAGTTGAATCATAAATCAACATATACAAAATGACTTGTAGAGATTTATCACTTAAAACAAAAGTTATTTAAATTCTACTTCCCAAATCGTACACTTCAAAAGCATGTGACTGATGCAATTCCACCGAAGCAGTTTCAAGTTAATCGGATGAATACTCTCCGACCAAACCGTTCCAATTCCAACCAATTTGTTCTGATAGATGTTGCCTACAAAGACATCATTTGCTTCTTATGTGTATCCATACCTCCACTTACAACAAAAAAAACTTTCTAATCCCAAGTAAAAACAAAAATAACAAATTAGAATAATTTATTTGAACAAAACATTCTTTAAAATCAATCGAAAATTTAAATTTTTCGAATACATTCTACGTGCAGCAGAGCGCTGATACACAACGTTTTAAACCCAAAATACGACTACAAGTGCACAATCAGTCGTGATAGTTTTGCGAGGTTGAATCCATAGAAACAAAAATCTACTTCTTGAAACAAAGAAAATGTATTCACTTGTGTGACAACGATTATTAATGTCTAGTGATCCGAACGTCTAAGTTTTCACTTGATTCTGACTATCCTAAATGAGCATTAACGAGTTGATTTGATATGTTCACAATTTAATTCAACTACAACTTTCATTAATTAATTCAAATTGTTCAAACCCAAGATCATGAATTAAATGATCAGATTAATTCAAGTTTTAAATCAAACAATAGATGAAGATGATTAAAGATATGGTGTTTTATTTGAATCTTATTCCTTAGATTGAAAACTGTATGAACCCTAGCACCTAACATATGGATTACTCAATCACAGAAACAGCAACAACACAAGGCAATGAAATAATGTTACAGCTTAAACACACTTCAACTTCAAATGCACAAAAACAGTAGACACATACAACCAAATCCGATTACAGTGACAAACCAAACAAGTCCAAATGTGAACTCAATCCACCGATCTAGATGATCAACGAAATGATCTATGATCCAAATATCAATGAACTAAGAAACATACTTTCAGTCTTTCTCAACTCACAAATGAAAATAACAAAGAAAACAAATCACAGCTCTGGGTTGACTTTCTTCGGTAGGTTACCCTGTTTTGCGAATGGCTATTTATAAGAGCTATGGTGAGATGTGTGTGAGCTGTGATGGTGAGAGAGTTGAGAGTTACTTAGAAATTAACCTCCTCACCTGAACCGTTAGATCACTGTTACTCCTCACCATTAGATCACGATCCTCGCCAGTGTCACAAGGATCACCGATTGATTCTGTTTCAGCTAATCACCACTCAGCCCAAGACTTCTTCATAGCAATTCCCTGTAACAAATAAACTGCATCATAGATTGAAAATAGAATGAAAAAAGAGTTTAGAATTCTTCTCTAGAAGGTAGAGAGATCTTCTCCTCTTACAAAAGTGATGAATCCAGACTCAAAAATCGTCTCTAAGCTGATAAAAGTCGTGGTTACTGATAAAAATAAAAGGCTAAACCTAAAAAAGGGAGATTTCCTAAAAATTCTCAGGTTGTAGTAGTTTCGCCCGATCGGCTGACCTTCCTAGAACTACGCCCGGTCAAGTGAGCTGTGGGTGAGGTTGGGTGAAACGCTCGGCAGGTTCTTGAGCAGTCAGGTGAAGTGTGGTTGCCCGACCGGGTGAAGTCTCTAGAATTGTCCAGTAGTCGGGTGATGTTGGCCGTGGGGTTTGCTTGGTTGATGATGTCCGACCGGTTGAACTCTCTAGAATCTTGCCCGATCGGGCGAATCTTTTGCACGGCCTCCCAAACTTCATGTTTTTTCTCCATTTCACTCATTTTATGCATTTAACTCGTTATTGATGCTTAGTGACCTGAAATATACTCAAAACTAAACCAAAACAACAAAATCCCAAAGAGTGAAGGTTAGAAAAACAACGAAAACTCAAACATATCAAGTGTGCGGTTAGTTAGTTAGTTAAAAAATTATAATAAACATATATAGTATTAATCTATCTTAACATATATTATTATACCCATGGCCTTGATGGCATTGTTTTGTTTTCTGTTTCAGTGCCTTCGAGGACTCTTTGAGATGGATCTGTCAGAATGTGTAAACCTGAAAGACTTCCCAGATATTTCAAGTGCCCCCTATCTGGCGAGATTGAGACTCAACAATTGCAAAAGTTTGGTGAATATTCCTTCCACAATTGGAATCCTCTACCGCTTGAGATTTTTGGAAATGAAAGAATGCACTGGGCTGGAGGTTCTTCCAACCAATGTCAACTTGTCATCTCTCGAAGCCCTTGATCTTAGTGGTTGCAAGAGTTTGGGAAGTTTTCCTCAGATTTCATGGAGTATTGCATCTCTCAATCTAGATGATACTGCGATTGAAGAAATTCCTTGTTGCATTAAGAATTTCTGGAGGCTCAATAAACTATCAATGCGTGGTTGCAAGAGGTTGAAAAACATCTCCCCAAACATTTTCAGAATGAAAAGTCTTAAAGAAGCAGACTTTTCAGATTGTGTAGAAGTCGTCACGGCATTGGGTGAAACAACAGAGGATCGCTTTTCTTCTTTATCTGGAGCTCGTTGGAATGATCACATAAAAAGTTTAAAGTTCAATAATTGCATCAACTTGGATGAAGATGTGAGGGAACTCATCCTACGATCATACTTCATGCCTACGGTCTTACCAGGCAGAAATGTACCCAAGTATTTTACGCATCGAGCTTCTAGAAATTTCATAACTGTCACTTTACCTCAGAGCTCCCTTTCTCAAGAATTCTTGGGATTTAAGGCTTGTGTCGTGCTTGAACCTGTTACCTTCCCCAAAGATTATGTTCCATACTTGAAGATTCGCTGGAACTATGGAGACCATTGGCAATATATGAAGATTGACCTGGAACTGATTTATAACACGAATCATCTGGTTTTCTTCCCCCTTAAATTCCCTACAGTAGCTCCATCTGAAGTGGACTACAACGATATGGAGTCTGAGTGTTTTGACGATGACTATGAACCCTCACCATATTTGGAGTCTGAGTGTTCTGACGATGACTATGAACCTTCACCATCTATGGAGTCTGAGTGTTCCGACGACGACTGTGAACCCTCACCGTATGTGAAGTTTGAGTTTTATGTTATCAGTAATAAGTACGGTCCCTTACATTTCAAGGGAATAAGAGGATGTGGTATAAGAGTCATGGATATGTCTCCTTTTCCAGATGGTAGTGATGGAATCATGAAGCCTATGTTGTAAGTTTGGCCAAAAAATTGAACTGATTATGATTCATTTTCAGGATTTGTAATAAATTTCACATGATTTATTAATATGCAGGTGAAAGGTTATAGTATCTGAAGAACCTTACAACTCTTATCGGGTGTCTTCTAGCATCTTCCATGGCGAAGAAACATAGCTGTGCAACTTGGGGATCTACCACTACTCTAGTGATGATACATAATGAATGATTTCATAGTTTTCACACGTGCCACTTTTCTTTTTCTTTGAGATAATGTGAATTTCATACTGACTGGTTTTCATTTTTTTTGTTGATTAATAATTGAGTTTAGTTATATTAAGAATTTATTGTTAGAGTTATAGTTTGTTAGTAATTATTTGTGAAAGGTTTTAATTAACCTAGGGACACATTTAAAAGTTGTATTATTATGAATAGACACAACTCATCATATGTTTAGTTGTGTTGTGTCTTTCTAAAGTCTATATAAGACTTTGTAACTATTGTGTAAAACATTGTGTGAATTTAATCAATAAGAAGAAGTGTTGTGTTTTTAGTTAAACATTTTTTTATTTTCTTCTGAGTGATCATAATAATANTTCTGAGTGATCATAATAATAAACAGAACACTCTGTTTTATTATTTTGTTTTTAAGACTTTAAAAGTCCAACATGGTATCAGAGCAAGGTTTGACAACTATGCAACAAGTCATTTCAATCTTCAATGGAGAAGCATACAGTTTTTGGAAAATCAAGATGAAGACAATCTTGAAAACAAGGAAGTTATGGGAAATCATTGAAGATGGAGTCGAAGTAAGTGAATCTACATCTGAAAAATCACCAGAAATGATCATGGAAAGAGATGATCGTGTAATGAAGGATATGATAGCACTTCAGATCCTTCAAAAAACAGTCTCGGATGCAATATTTTCGAGAATAGCTTCCGCAACAAGTGCGAGAGAAGCGTGGAACACATTGGAGATGGAGTTCCAAGGAAGTTCTCAAGTGAGAATAATAAATCTTCAATCTCTACGAAGAGAGTATGGAAATCTGAAGATGGAGGAGAGTGAAATCATAAATGGTTTCACGACAAAGTTGATTGAGATAGGAAATCAACTTAGAATTCATGGTGAAGAGAAAACCGATTACCATTTGGTTCAAAATGTGTTGATCTCATTACCAGAAAGGTTTGATAGCATAGTTTATGTGCTTGAACAAACAAAAGACCTATGGTGCTATCATCGGTGCTATCAATCACAGATTTTATAGGCACATTAAAAGCGCATGAGAAGCGCTTGAGTATCCGAGAATAATGTTTCAATGAGGATGCATTCTATGGAGGAAAGCTTGGTTCAAAAAGAGATAACAAGCAAGAAGAAAAATATCATGAGAAGACCAAAGAATGGTGTGACATTTGTGAGTGTAACAATCACAATGAGGATGATTGTTGGCAAAACAAGAACAGAGGTGTTTCGCAAATGAGTGCGAAAAACAAAAACAGAGGTGTTCCGCAAATGAGTGCGAAAAACATGAACAGAGGTGTTCCGCAACTGAGTGCGAAAAATGAAAGGAGATGTTATGTGTGTGATAAACCGGGACACATAGCAAGAGACTGTCGGCTTAGAAAAAATAAAAATATCAATCTAAGCTTAGAAGAAGCAAGTGATGAAGAAGTTTTCTGTCACACGATATTCAGTGCATTAGAAGAAAAGGAAGGTTGTAATTCATGTGAGAAGGAAAAGCAATCAAGGAGGAGTTCTATGTGAAGAACTAGGTGTGATGATGAAGTCATGATCAAGGAGTGTTGGAATGTGATCATGTCTCATCATTAGCAATATATTATATGTTAAGTATTAAATAAAACATTAGGTAAATGTTATAGATTAAAATTGTACAAGTATCATCCAAAGGGTGTGATAGAAGTAGTTATAGTGAAAAGGTGTATACAAGAGATGTGTCTCTTGTATATTGTTAAGTCTGTAACTATAAATACCCATCATGTATTGTAATATTCAGTGAGAGTTTCGTCTTAATAAAATATAGTACAATACTACAAAGAGAGTTTGAGTGTATTGTAAGAAACACAAAACATATCGACTTGTTGGAACAGATTAACATCTGTTGTTGTCCGATTCTTATAAAACGACTTTTAGTGAGAAAAGTTCAACATGGTATCAGAGCAACTGCGGAAATGATGAGAAGAAATGCTACAACTGCGGAAATGTTGGGCATTTTGCAAGAGAATGTCGTTCAAAGAAATATGAACGAGCACATATAGGTCTTGAAGATGAAGATATCGAAGAGCATATGTTGTTTAATGCAACAGAAGAAGGGTTGATAGCCAACAAAGAAGATGTGTGGTTAGTCGATAGTGGGTGCATAAATCATATGACAAAAGACGAAAGATATTTCACAAGACTTGATAGAAATATAAATGTTCCAATAAAAGTTGGAAATGGAGAACTCGTTATGACTGCTGGAAAAGGAGACATCACAATCTTTACAAAGAAGGGAAAGAAAGTGATAAAGAATGTATTTTTAGTACCGGGATTAGAGAAGAATTTACTAAGTGTTCCGCAAATTATATCCATGGGATATACTGTTTTGTTTGAGAACAAGTGCTGTAAAATCCTAGATCCTATGGGAAAGAAAATCATGGAGATACAAATGGTGAACAAAAGTTTTCCAGTCACATGGAATTCTTCACAAGAAAATGCATTGGTGACATGTGAAGAGGAAGCTATGGAGAAATGGCATCGAAGATTTGGTCATGTTGGATATTCAAGACTGCAACAAATGCAAAATAAAAAGATGGTAAATGGTTTACCAAA
>KE158982.1:454786-474378 GCA_000411055.1 Leavenworthia alabamica | reverse complement strand
CGTTTCCGGCGGATATTTGTTAGTTATGTCTCGCATTTCTGCTACCTCTACTACTCCTTCCCGCGTGAAAGCTGCGAATTCACACTATTCAGTGATCTCTAGACCTAGAGCTCAAGACGATAACGGTCTTGCCGGAGTTAAACCGAAATCCTCAAGTCAGGATCCGGCGAAGAACGATCGGCGATCGATTCTGCTTAAGAGAGCGAAATCCGGAGAAGAGGAGACTGCGGTTTTGGTTCCTCAGAGAGCTCGTTCTGTGAATCGTCCGGCGGTTGTAGAGCAGTTTGGTTGTCCGAGAAGGCCAGTTTCTAGGAAAAGTGAAGAAACGTCAATGGCTATGGCAGTGGAGAGGAAGAAAATGGAGGAGAAGCTGGTAATGAACGAGTCACTGATTAAGGATTTGCAGGCTCAGGTTTTGAGTTTGGAAACTGAGTTAGAAGAAGCTCGTAACGTAAACGTAGAGCTTGAGTTGAAGAATAAGAAGCTTTCTCAGGATCTTGTTTCAGCTGAAGCTAAGATCTCATCTCTTTCATCTAACGATAAGGTAAACATTTCATTGCTCTTGAGTTCTTGATTATGCTTCTGCACTTAGTTTAGGCTTTGGTTGTTATTCTTGTTTGGTGATCTCTCAAGTGTTTTTGGTTGATTCAGGTAGCTAAAGAACATCAAAACACAAGATTCAAAGATATTCACAAGTTAATTGCTAGCAAATTAGAGCAATCCAAGGTAGTAGTAGAGTCATCAAGCTCCATTAAAACAAGATCATCTCCATCCTCATCACCTTCAAGGTTACCACCAACACCACCAATTCCAAAGTTTTTGGTTTCTCCAAGTAAAAGAGATGAAGTGTCTTCTTCACCCATTGCTCCACCACCTCCACCACCACCACCACCACCACCATCTAGGCCTCTTGCTAAATCAGCTCGTGCTCACAAGTCTCCTCCAGTTTCTCAGCTATTTCAGCTATTGAAAAAGCAAGATAATAGTAGAAACTTTTCTCCTTCTGTTAATGGAAACAAGTCTCAAGTTAACAATGCTCACAATAGTATAGTTGGAGAAATTCAAAACCGTTCAGCTCACCTTATCGCTGTAAGGAACAAAGATTTACTTTTAACCTGAGTCTTGGCCAATCTTATCTAACACTGAATAACTTCATTTAATTTCCACAGATAAAAGCAGATATTGAAACAAAGGGAGATTTTATCAATGATCTTATCCAAAAAGTTCTAACCACTTGCTTTTCGGATATGG
This sequence comes from Leavenworthia alabamica, assembly GCA_000411055.1. Taxonomy (NCBI): domain Eukaryota; kingdom Viridiplantae; phylum Streptophyta; class Magnoliopsida; order Brassicales; family Brassicaceae; genus Leavenworthia; species Leavenworthia alabamica. The sequence continues at coordinate 473,127 of KE158982.1, read as the reverse complement.
AAGATGTTACGAAATTTGTGGATTGGCTCGATAAAGAATTAGCAACTCTGGTAAGGAACTTGTAATCTCGTTTCTTATATTACATGGTGCCTTACCTTTTGCATAATGCTTTACAGGCTGATGAACGAGCTGTGCTTAAACATTTCAAATGGCCTGAGAGGAAAGCTGATGCCTTGCAAGAGGCTACAGTTGAGTATCGCGAGGTAAAGCAACTGGAGAAAGAACTATCTTCCTACGCCGATGATCCAACCATTCATTACGGTGTTGCCTTAAAGAAAATGGTTAACTTACTAGACAAGTAAATGAAGTTCCCTACTTGTAATGATCCTCACTGATTCCCAAAAATGTTTGAATAACCTAAAATTCTGGTTTATGTTAAGGTCAGAGCAAAGGATAAAGAGGTTAGTAAGATTACGTAGCTCATCGATGCGTTCTTACCAAGACTTTAAAATCCCAGTCCAGTGGATGCTTGATTCAGGAATGATAAACAAGGTATGATTATACTTTCTATAGGAGTAACCATCATCGGTTACAGTTTAGGGCTGAACATTCTGGTAAACGGATTGGGTTCGGATATATCAGATTTAGGAGTCTAGTATCCAATAGAATAATTTTATAGGATTCGGATTCGGATTCGGGTACGGATCTGTTTCGGGTAAGAAAATATTGAAAAAAAAGAAAAATGGTTAAATTTTAAAAAAATTTAACTAAATTTTCATAAATATAATTAAAAATTTTTAAATAATTTAATAATATATATATATAATTAGATTTCGAGTTTTAACCAACGAGTTCGGATTCGGGTACGGATTTTTGTTTTTCGGAGTCTAGCTCCCAATGAAATAATTTTGTCGAATCCGGATAGTGTTTTTTTGGATCGGGTGCTTTGAGTAGATTATTTTTCCCAGGGCTAGGTTACACTGTGTTAGAATGTAACATTTTGTTTCAAATTCTTATGATAGATCAAAAGAGCATCAATCAAACTTGCCAAAACCTATATGAATAGAGTAGTGAATGAGTTAGAATCAGCTCGTAACGTGGATAGAGAAGCGACTCAAGAAGCATTGCTTATTCAAGGAGTTAGATTTGCTTATAGAACTCATCAGGTAAAGCTCTTAAACTTCAAACATACTCTGAGAATGTAACTTTGGTTCTTATGATTTGTAGTTATTCAGTTTGCAGGAGGGCTTGACCCAGAGACATTATGTGCTTTAGAAGAGATAAAACAACGTGTTCCGGGTCATCTCCGGTTGAGTTCGGTCGTAGAAAAGTAAATCAGAGAAATATATGTCTTTGGTTTTAGTTATAAAATTCGTCAATAGTGTGTTTTGAGTGAGTAAATGCTATAAAATTCATAATGTTAAAATGTATTTAAATATGCCTCTAATGGATTTATTTGAGCTATATATATATATATACATAATACAACACTTTTTACATCATATATGTACCAATTCCATGGGCGAATAAATAATGTTCAATCTCTATTCATCGATTTATGGGCTTAGTTTCAAGACAACAAATTCGTGAGGCCCAATACAGAGTTTTAAAGTATTATGTACATGTGGCCAAATTATATCCACGTGGCAAAATTAATGTACATGTGGCAAATAAAATTCCTGCATAGTTAATGAAGGCGCGTGTCAGGAGCGCGGGAAAGTGTGGAGCTCGTGAGTCCACATATGGAGAACCTGAGTGCAACTCACGCTACTTCTAACCAATAAGAACACGCCACGTAATCTTTAAAACACTGTTATTCTCTCCTTTTCTTCCCACAACAAGGAACAGCCTTCATGGATTTGGTATTATCTTAAATCACTTAAGGCTCAACACAAAAGTTCATTGAATCTAACCTTTTTCAAATTCGAAAATGGAAGTTTCCGGCGTCGTTATCCGTCAAATTCCGTGTGTTTCAGGTCCCGTTCGTTACTCTGGTCACCGATCGGTATCTGAATTTTCCGGTTATACAAGAATGGTAGGGTTTCGAAACCGGGAATTTCGAGGGATCATGTGTAACAACGAGTTCGCTGATAAAGGTCATATGAATTACTATGAGCCGACGAGATGTGGCTGTGAAGAGAAGGAGGAGAAGGTTAAAGTTATGGAGAAGGAGAAGATGAAGAAGAAGCTAAAGGTTATTAAAAATCTTTCGAAGAATTTGAACATGTTCTCAAGCATAGGGTTTGGTCTTGATCCAGAGTCCGGTTTAGTTGGTGAGATTCAAACCAAGACGATCTCGGTATGAATTGATTTTTTTTTTAATTTCTCCGGTTCGTTGATTGGTTTTGTTGAAATTGATCTTGATTGGTTTATGAATTTTACAGGAAGCTACAGAGATATTGGTTAAGCAGTTAGAGCAGTTAAAAGCAGAAGAGAAACTAATGAAGAAACAAAGGAAAGAAGAAAAAGCTAAAGCTAAAGCTATGAAGAAGATGACTGAGATGGACTCTGAATCATCATCTTCTTCTTCTGAATCAAGTGATAGTGATTGTGACAAAGGCAAATTTGTTGACATGACCTCTTTTAGAAAACCAAGTCTTGAGCTGTTACAACCAGAAGCCACAGTAGTAGCAACAACACTCCTTAAGAACACTGGTGTTGATGCATTAGAGCTAGCTCTGCTTCAATCTGCTGGACAGAGAGTAGAAGCTGTATCAAGTATTGGATCACCATTGAAGAGAGTAGAAGTGTGTATGGGAGGGAAGTGTAAGAAATCAGGAGGAGCTATGTTGTTGAATGAGTTTCAAAACGCCATGACTGGTTTAGATGGATCTGTTGTAGCTTGCAAATGCATGGGAAAGTGTAGAGATGGTCCAAACGTTAGAGTCGTTAACGTTGACGAGACTGATGCTTCTGCAATGACTGATTCCGTTAGAACACCGTCCAAGACAGTTTATGTAGGAGTTGAATTGCATGATGTTGAAGCTATTATGACAAGCTTCTTAAACCAAGAATGTAGCAGAGAAGAACTTGGTTATGTCTCAGTTTAAAACTGATTTTAAATTATCAAAATCTACTGTAATAAGACATGTAAAGATCAACTTAAGGAGAAACCATTGTAAGATACACAACACTACTGTAGATCATGTTCTATTACAAATTATCATTTTACCTAAGATGTTATGTGCTAATAGGAAACAACAAACACATAGATGCAATGATGTATGTTTATAGTTTTAGTTTCTGGGAAATTTGAACCTGGAATGTTCTTCATCATCGAATCTGTTGCAGCGTTTCAAGAATGGTTCTAGAGTTTGTTGCTTCGAGGGACTGTTTCTTGGTTTTGTTGGACTGTTTATAACATGACTAGATGAAACCTCCAAAGCATTCTCCCGTCCATCAAGCATCTGTGTATTACAAATTGTTCACAAGTTTAATCTCAAACAGTTACAAGACGTTTCACTCTAAGACATGCTCTGCAGATAATACTATGAATTTGTACATGACACCAAGAGATTTTTCTCTCCAGATAGAAAAAGATTATACCTGTCCTAGATTCTCCAGTTTGGTCTGAACAACATCCCTATACAAAGATAAGCATGATTAGGATAATTCAGTAAGGAAGAACTGAACTTAAGACAAAATCATTGAACTTTGAAAGTGGTAAATGTGAATGAGAAAGAACCAGATGATGTCGTCAACAGTGTCATTTGCTAGTAGATAGTGTATGTTAACTGAAGAGACCTATAGATACGAATCAAAAAGTCATAGAAAGGGTTAATGACACTGAAGATGATTAGTGATTCTGATTTGTAATCATTCATGACTAACCTGACCAATCCTATGTGCACGATCTTCTGCCTGAATCAGGTCACCTGGAGTCCATGCCAACTCAGCAAAGATAACAGTGCTTGCTGCTGTCAATGTTATCCCAACACCAGCAGCTCGTATTGATAACTGTAAATCCATGTAAACCAAAACAAAATCAAGGACTAGTACATACTTTCTATATAAAAACTCGTCTCTTATAGTATTATCTCTCTGTGACTTACAAGTTTCACATCACATTAATATCCTATATTGCCTAGTATAGTGGCATATCGTAAGAGAAGGCTAGGGAACATAGTTATAAAGATTGGTAAAAATACTTACCACTGCTGCTTTAATCTCATCCTTCTCCTGAAAATCAGAAACCAAGGCTTGTCTAGAAGAGGCAGGAGTGCTACCATCAATCCGGATGCAGCCAAATTTCTTTTTCTGTAAATTTTGTATATCTTTATAAGAAACAGAGGGGCTTTTGGAAGAGAGTTCAGTGCCTTACTTTAAGAAACTCGTGCAATGCCTCAAGCATGGAGTGATGATGCGCAAATACCAGAAATTTGCAGCCAGCCTGCATTATACAATGCTCAAGGAGAAAGCAAAGAAACATGTATGAGGAAGTTTTTAAACAGCTTATTGCTAATAGGTATTACCTCAAGCATAGTTCCCAGGTAATCAAGTACTGCTGGGATTTTGGCTTCAGCAGAATCAGTGTAGATCTAAAATACAAAACAAGGAGATGTTACACAAAACTAGGAATTAACAAGTAGGTTCATCGAAATAAAAGAACATATATTGGCAAGAAAAAGTGTACACAACTAAATCACAGATCCTTTAGCTGTGAAGAAATAATATGGAAAAAAACAACAAATGAATACCTGGTTTATAAGGTGCTTCTCCGTAAATTTAAGAGTTTTAATGTCATCTTCAGAAACACAGTCCTTAATTTTTGACTTTACCAACCTTAACTGTCAAAGAGAAACAATTTCAAAAAACAGTTTCTTCAATGAAGGTAAATAAAAATTAAATTAAGTTACCTCATGGAACAAAGCATTGATTTGCTTCATGTCCTTGTCAGCTATATCTAGGAAGACCTATTAAAACAAAGACAGAAATAATAATGTCAAAGAGAATCCTAGGATTTCACATTAGAGCATGGCCAAAAGAGAAAGAGTTACTACTAACTAACCTGTTGCCTACGCTTTGATGGAAGTTCAGACAAGACATCCTTTTTAAGTCTTCGAATCATCACTGTTGCCTTCATCAAATTGTGCAACTCATCATGATTACTTGCGCCTTGATAAGTTCCAAAAAATCCCTGAAAATTTGAATAGCAAAATATCACTGATGCACAGTAACTACCCTGCATGGCATTCTAGGCAGTTTCTCGATGTGCAATGTACTTACGCCTTTACAGTATCTGCTACCATATTCATGAACACTTTTATAAACATCTGGGTATAGAGCTTCAAGCTGCCAAGAGTAAAGGACAAAGAAATTTTGAGGTTAATCAAATTACATTAAGAGATCCACACACCCCTCACAAACCCAAATCAAATAAAGAAACATAGCAATAGTATAATGGAAGGATCACCTGTTTGAATAGCTCTATTGGTCTAGATAAAGCAGGAGTTCCACTTAAAAGTATTGCATATTGAGCTTTCTGAAGAAATCACATGAGCATTATGGATTTTAATAGAATAAAAATAACCACGAAAATATTACTCATTTACATTAAAAACTGAGTTTCCATTTCCATTAGCCGCAAAACGATAAGTGAATGATATATCGATATTACCTTTATGACTGGAAGGGTAGCACTAGTCCTCTTTGCTTGAGCATTCTTAAGAAAATGTGATTCATCTGCTATAACAACCTGAAAAGGAGTGGTACATACTACATAGTAAGCCCCAAATGCTTGAGACAAAACTAAAAACTCTTATTTGTAAATTGTGCAGAATCTATAAATGCCTCTTTCCTCCCCATTCCTTAACTTCGCTTAATTGGTAACGAATAGGATCATTATTAATCAGTAGGAAGCAATGGTAGTTACTCACCTTAAAGTCTAACGCCATTAGGAGTTTGTCCAGCTTAGTGACCACATCATAGGAAATAATGTTGAAGACACCATCAAGATGGATTGTGCCTTTTGAATTTGAGGAAACTATAGTAAATCCGCACTTGTTTGATCCACCTGGTTGAGGTAAAACTACCTACTAAAAGTATAACTTGGATGAGAGATAAAATAATATAGGATGGATATATTCTAGCTAAAAGCTTTATACAAGCACTAAACTACATACAACTATGTCCGACGGAGGTACATGCAGCCATTGGTGAATCATCTGCAAGAAACCAACATAATGAATCATCTCAAGTGACATAAATGTCGAAGTGGAATTCAAATATCATGAGCTTACTGTTGCCCAATGTAAACGTAACGAAGATGGCGCAATAATCAGAACTGGCCAAGATTCACGAACGCATGTTGTCACAGCAATTGCCTGCATGGACAATGGGTATGTGAGTGAGATAGGTGTAAAATTAATACAAACAAAGTGAATCATGACAAGATTCTCCAAAATTAGTTTCTTGCTGGTTTTGCAAAGAGCGATACTTGTTAGGCGACATAATGATATATGCGCAACAATGTCAAAGAGATCTATTAACAAGTGACAATAGATATGTTCTCCAAGAAAAGAGAAGTAGGATTCTCAAAAATAAAGAAGTGAAAAGATATACAGAGGGATTAGAAACAGGAAAACACTTGCCTGCAAAGTCTTTCCAAGGCCCATTTCATCTGCTAGGAGCACACGCCCTCCATGCTTTAATATAAACCTTATGGTAAATCAGAAACCAGACATAAGGCAAAGGAAACAGTTACGAAGCAGCCAAAAGACAATCAAGTTGCTACTCAATTATTCATTTGGTAATAAAGAAGATCACAAGTACTACATATCGCTGACATACTCTATGCCTTCTCGCTGAAATGGAAGAAGCTTTGGCTCAATATGGCTTGGTATCTTCTCATACAGATCTAGGGAAATTAAAAAACAAAAGAGACAAAGTAAGGCATGAAATTCCTATAAAAGAGGTCCGAAAATGAATATTTCTTTAGTTAAATTAATGTGTCTGAAGTAATAAAAAGAATGCCTGACTTACGTCGTAGATCAGGAAGTCTTGAAGCAGAAGCTATTGCTCGTTGCACAAGAGGATCTAAATTCTCTATCTGATCATTCAAAAGCAAATTAGATAGCAATGTAGCTAAGAGACGTTTGATCGCTAATTTAAGCTGAATTTCTGAATAAGTTCTAAAGAATCAAGGTAGCTTACCTCAACTTTAACACTGGAAATTCCTCGCAAAATGTTTTCTGCGGATGACAATGAAGAAAGAGGAAAGGTCCATAGCCTAAAAAACCACAAGAGAATTAACAGCACGTTACATGGCAAGGCTTATTCCTCTGTTTTCTTTACAGATCACAACGAAGAGAAACAAATGAACTATTGAATAAGGAAGAGTATAAGAAGGCAAAACCTTTCTTTAGCATTCCAAATAGCCTTAGGGATTTTACGCACAGCATCAACCACCACCTAGATAAAAAAACAAATGGTGAATAACTGTGAACACACAAAACCACCAAGCGTTTCCTGACAAAGACTTTTGATTTGTGATAAATTACCTGGTTATAAGGGAACTTTGCAGCAAGATCTCCACTATAATGAAGCAAAATTTTAACAGAGACCTTTTGCTCAGCTAGCTTAAAGCCATTATCTTTTGGCGCAGAGACTAGCCTCATAAATGATACAATAAACATTAACAACCCATATGCAGAGAGATAACAGACTTAAGAAGAAGAAGTAGGAAAAAAATAAGAGTTAAGATAATGAAACATCAACTGACCAGTGTTTGGTTTAGGGGGTATAGTTGAAGGTAAGACTCTAGTTCCTTGATATGAAGTATGAAACTGAGGATAATAAACACACATAAGGGTTAATTAGAAGCACAAGTGAGAGGAACCCATTTACAAAACAATCTGAAATTGCCCTAACGATCGTAACAAAATCACTAATTTAGGTTAATAAACCCAGAGAATGGGGAAAAATAAGGAAATTGTGAAGTGAAAACCTCGTTTGTAGTTGGCAAGGAAGATGAAGATGACGAAGAAGAAGAATAGCGTTGCTGGTTGATTCTCTGAAGAGCTTCCTTTTCAATAGCATCCATCTCTTCGAAGGTCAAATCCCAGTCATCATCCATTTTGATCCTCTCTCCCACTTCTTTGATGTTGTTGTTGTGTGACCTTTGAACCTCTTCTCAAATGAAACCTTTGCCTCGTCCTTGGCTTTTTCAAAGTTTACAAACCCAAACGTCACCGTTTTGAAGCTTCTAGATGAATAAGAGAGAAAGGCAACAGATGCAAACATGCAAGAGGGTTCTACTTATAGCAGTTACGCCAAATCCGGTTTATCTCGGTTCGATTTTAATAATTCCGTTTTTTCCTAGATGACATTTATATCGTTTTTGGTTCGGTTTGTTTTTAAATTGATGTTACAGTACGATTTCGGCTTAAACCGGATTAAGCAGAGTAATGATGATTAATTAAGCAGAGACGAAGTCAATGAGAAAAATCGATTCGTAGCTTCAATTTCGTCTAAACACACTCTTTGACTCAAATCGTATCGTTGATTCTGCATAGCCTATAACAAAATTGGATCTTCAATCACAGATTACTATTAAATACTTGTGTTTATCTCAGCTGAGCTAAGTACATATCTGAAGAGACTGATATTACTAAAGACATGAAACACACCAAAGAGACTTATCATCTCTACCTTATTTATAATCTACAGAGACAAAGTTTAAAGAGGACAACAATACATTAGAGAACCAAGAACTAAAGTAACATTAACAACTCATACTGTCTTTAACCATTTTATAACTTAGAAAACAATCTGAACTTGTCTGCTGCATCTTTAGAGTTATCAGGAACAGGAAGATTACAGAGAAGTGTAACTCTAGATGAAGAGATTAAGATTTTATCTTTATCTAAACCAGTTTTTGATTTCCAAAACTTAACTTCCCAAACTTGAATAGTCTTTCCTGTAGTAACAGGAGTTGCTTCAGCAAAGACAAGATCACCAAGATCAGCACTTTTTAAATGGTTAATTGAGAGTTGAATCCCAGCTACTCTTTTGAAACCAGAAGCCATAAGAGCTCCCATACTTGCTAAAGACTCAGCTATCAAAGCAGATACACCACCATGCAACACCTTAAAAGGCTTTTTTTAAAGCCCAAAATTGAATAAAACTTTTTAATCTCAGATGACAAAAAGAGTTGATATATGATCAAAATTGAAGATGAAGAAGAAGAAGAAGAAGAAACCTGGCAACAGATTAGAGTAACAGGAAGACGACCTGAAACACGTATGGGAGATAATTCATCGATCTCGAAACCTAAAGTGTGAATCGGAAGGTCTAAAGCTTTGGTCTTGGATGATTCAGAATCCATTTCTGTTTGGGGTAGGTGAAAACTGGAAAGGTTGATGTGTTGTAAACGATAAGGAAGATTGAGAAATTGATTAAAAAATTAATGTTAAATAGAGTTTGGATTAGACCGGTTTAATCAGGTAAATGACAAATTGATTGAGATGGTTTACTATATTGAGAGATTGAGACAATTGGCGTGTAGGTAGGAGTGTTTCGGATCACAGACCATTGTCGTCGTATAATTGCGTATTGGTGGTTTGTGTTTTTGCCTTTTCAGGTGATGATAACTGATAAGTCGTCCTTGTCGTATTTTATACATGTGGAAATTTTGTCAGTTTTGGTTTTAATAGGCCGAAAGTATAAGTTGGGCTTTATTAATGGGCCAATCTTAATTAAGGCCCGTTAGTGACTAATTTTCTCTTTAACTAGAGCTATTTTTTTGGTAAACTGAGATATAAACTTTTTATTAAAGATGGATGAATAATGATATTTGGGCATTCAGATGGATAAAACTTATTTGTGTTTGGATATATTAGGTTTATAAGTATAGTAACCAATAGAATAATTTTGTTAGATTCGAGTAAAAAATTAATTAACAGAAAAAAAAGAATATAAAGTCTTAAAATTACATGAAATTTAATTATATATTCAAAGAACACAATTATTACAGATTAGAAAATGTAAAATCTTTAAAAAAAAAGAATATAAAGGTTTTCTAGAGGTTCTGGTGTGTGCAGATAATATCGTTCGTCGTGATCTCGTGTTGCGGGAAGAGTTTGTCCATCAGAAAGGATGTCGTATCTACATAACCGTCCGTCGAAAATCCGAGTGTTGTGAAGAAAGTTTATCCATTATGTGAATGTCGTATATTCAAAACCGTATATCAAAAAATATTTGTATCGTGAAATTATTATAAATACTAAACAGAAATTATTCTAGCATTTATAAAAAAAGTTGTAATACTACTAATGTAATAGACAATTAAAAAAAAACTTTTTACATATGTGAAAATATAAAAATAATGGAAAACCCAATTTATTAGGTAATAAAGGAGAAAGAGAAAGACATGTGCAGATCACATGGGATTCTCTGCCCACCTCAATCTTCAAAATTCAAATACATTGATTGTGTAAATCATTCACATTCTCGCTACCACATTTTTTATTACCTAACCATTTATTAATTTGCATAGTCTTTCTATTTTGAGATTTTGATATATTATTTCTGGTAATTTAAAAATTAACTATAAATTATGATTCTCTTACTTTTCTAGTTCATAACTATTTGCTACTACCAATTTTCAAAATCCACTATATTATTAATGTTATGGACAAAATAGTTGATTATTAGATAATACTCCTTCAGTTTGGGGTATATATATATATTATTTTAGTTAAAAAAACACGAAATTAAAAAAAATATTAATTATTTATTTTAATGTTCGTACACTAAAATAAATCATTAAATAAAGTTTAAGTAATCATAATATAAAATACAAAATATATATAGTCATTAAAATTATTAAATATGTGAAAACTCAAATATACTGAAAAAATAAATAAACATTTTATATATTAAAATAGAAAGAGTATTAGTTGGACCTTAGTTTTAGATCAAATAACTATTTTAACTATTATAAAAGTTATTTAAAATAAAATTTATATTAATTTTATACATCTGTTTTATAAGATATTTTAAGAATCTTTATTTGTTCTATTTTTGTAGATGTTTTGTAAGTTTTTATACTAAATATTGTGATAATTATATTATACACTATATGCATAAGTCCAATATGATATAATTGCTTAGTTTAAAAACATAGTTTTTAATGTATCCTTTAAAATAAATTGAAAAGTCAAAACTGTGGGTTCGAATAAACTAAATGATAACATTTCTGGTTTAAAATATTTTGATAATCATAAAATCTTATAACAAATTTTGACTATAGTTATGATAGACACGTGTCTACATATGTGTGATTGATAAAGCATATGAGAAAAATATCTAGAAATAACACAAAGATCGATAAAGGTAAAAGTGATGGGTAAAAAGTAAAAACAGAGATGAAATGTTTAAAATAGAAAGTGAAACCCCACATAAAGTTGATGTAAGTGTTTTGGTGTTTGTCGTCAGTATTTAAAATTATAAAAGCAAATTCTTGACTTTTTCTCATTATTGTCATATGTCATGTGCGTATTTAATATTCATTTTTATTATGGAGATTCAAAAATATCTACTAGAGAGCATCAGAAAATATCTACCAGTTTATGGTCAAAAATTGTTTTATTTTTTTATTAATTTAATAACCTAAATCATGTTCAATTTATGTGTATTTTTAGGATTTTATTAATATATGTTGTTTTGTCTTTTTAATATAATTTTTGATGCAATTTTTAGAGTAATTTTCTTTAACACCATCAAATATAGTTTATTGGNACCATCAAATATAGTTTATTGGACAAAAATACATTAATTTTTCAATTGGACATAAATATTATTTTTAATTAAAAATTATTTTTATTAAAAATTATTTTTTTTATAAAAAGTATATATTTTTTATTTGATATTAGTTTTTACTATATAATGTTTGGGGTTTAGTATTTATTGTTTATTATTTAGGGTTTAGAATTTTGATTTAAATATTAGAATTTAGTATTTAAGCTTAGAGTTTAATATATAATGTTTGAGTTTAGTATTATTGTTTAGAATTCATATAATTTCTCTAAATAAAATCTAATTTTTAATTTTATTGAATTATTAAATGGTAATTTTGTCTTAGTATTTATGGAATATAAAGTAAATTTAGTGGTATTTAAGAGAATTGCCCAAATTTTTATTGTTATATTTACTATTTTAGTGCAATAGTCAATAAAGAAATGTTAAATGAATTAATGATGGATAAAATATATATATTTTAAAATAAATATAGAATTTTTTTAAAAATGCATATATTTTGAAAAATATATTAAATTTTTTAGAGTGAAATAAATAAATTAAAGAGTCCACCATGTTAATTGCTTTTCACTACCACGAAGATCATGAACCAAAACATAAACCCAATCATACAATATAAAAAAATAAATAGTTTAATGACATTAACTCCACGTAAATCTACTATTATTTTTGTTTATAATATTTTTTTTTTAATTTTTTTTACACTTTTTAAGAAAATAATTAATTTTTATATTTTGTCTTGTTTCATCTTTGATAAATATTATATAATTCGTTAAGTTATTAAAACAACAAAAACAAAACTAGAAATTTTATAAAATATTTACATTAAAAAACTTTAAACAATAAATAAAATAAAACAACTTTAAAAATCTAAATGTATACATATTTGAAACAGGTAGAATATTTAATACGTTAAATTACTTTGATGATCAATTAAAATTGATTCTACATCAAAAGGACAATTATCTTAAACACCATTAAATTTAATTTATGTTCCACAAATACCATTAAAATTGATTTAGGACAAAATTACCATTTAAATTTTCAATAAAATTTAAAATTAGATTTTATTTTGAAAAATTATATAAATCCTAAACAATAAATACTAAAACCAAACATTATATACTAAACTCTAACCTTAAATATTAAATTATAATCTCTAAATCAAAATTCTAAATTTTAAATAATAAATACTAAACCTAAATACTAATATTAAACCCTAACCATAAATACTAAAGCTTAACCCCTAAATAGTAAATATTAAACACAAACATAATATATTAAACCCTAATATTAAATAAAATATATATACTTTTTATAAAAAATGTAACTTTTACTAAAAATATATTGTAACTAAAAATGGTATTTATATCTAATTAAAAAATTAATGTATTTTTGTTCAATAAATTACATTTGATGGTGTCGGAAAGAATTAATCTTTATTATAAGTCGTTGAAATGACTAAATATCATTTATATATACATTTTTACTGTAATTGGTTTAATAGTAAAATAATATAAATGTGTGAGAACAAAGATGGTCACGTGGCAAGATAAGAAAACGAATTGATGGGTTCATGAGAATGCTCTTATCCCGGATCTTGACCACTCTTTCTCCAATATTTTTACTTTTTTATTTCATTATAATTTTTTAAAAAAATAAGAATGATTGTTTTTGTGTTCACATGTGATCTATAAATACATAGAAACCTCTCTTAAAATTCATTTCTAACAAATTTCATTTTTAAAGCATAAAAATGACTTCATGGAAGAAAACAATCGCAACGCCATTCAAGAAAGCAGCGGCAACGTTCTTTAACCAAACGCAACAAACGTCACACAACCGCCATGCAAACGCTAAAGCGAGAGAAGAACATGAGAGACGAACGGTGAAGGAACTTCAAGGTGATGTTATGGCTTGTGGTTATGAAGATGTATTAGTCATGTGGTCAATTCTTGATAAGTCAAACTCTTCAAATAATCTCACTTCTTGATTTGTTTCTTACAACAAAAATGAGAACTCTTTGGTTTTTTTTAGTGTATAGTTTTGTAATAGCCCGCCATGTTCTGTCTTTTTTCTGTGGCTTTTATTTTTATTTTTTTTAATTAAGATTTTAGTGAAAATTTATTCTGTTTAGTTTGGATTTTGGATGGTTAATTAATCCCTGTGATGATCTATCTATTTCACGGTGAGATTTTTTAATTTATTTTGGTTTTGAGACAAAATAATGAAATCATTGTATAATTTAAAATAGTCACGTTGAAATTATTACCAAATTTTTAACAATAAGAAATAAATATAACCATTGGATTAACAATGTAACCCATTGAAAGGGATATAACTTTGCATTAATTTCTAAGGCTCATGGGAAATAATATTTCACTAAATATATTAATTTATATTTTTTAAATATTATATTAATTTTTTGAAATTTTTATAATGTTAATTAATTAGAATTAATTTAAAGATTATTATGTAATATATGAAATATTCAAAATTTTATTGTTTGAAAAACACTAAAATTTTAAATTTTTTTATCTAATAGTCTGACACTAGACTTCAGCTCATTGATTGCCAAATCTCTTGAAATTTTTAATAAGTGACCTTTCAATTACTAGACTTGAGCTCATTGATACATTATTTCTAATGATTTTTTTTTTGTAAATGTACCAAATACCAATGTACATATTTAGATTATTAAAAATATATTGGATTATGTGCAATTTCAGTCTATACCATGTTACATTTTGCTATATATGTCTTCTTTTATATGATTTTATGAAAATTTTCAGTCTTGGTCATATAAAAGGATATAACCAACAAAAAAAACTAATTAAAAATATAGTTTTAGTTTAGTAGATAAATCAAGTTTACATGAGACACACAAAAAACACAAAAAAAAATCTATATATATATATATATATTGGAATACTCCGACTGCCACCGTTCGTGAGCACACCAATGTTCCCTTTAGGCCCGTGGACGACCCCATGTCCTCTTTACGCCCATTGGGCCTCCACGTCCTCTCTAGGCCCATTGGGCCTCAGCCTCGTCTAACGGTCGGTGCATTATTTTTTTGAGGCTCAAGAACTTGTTTACTTTCCTTACAAATCACCACATGATCTTTTCCTGTGCGTTGGCCTCACTTACACAGTACCGACAATCACTTTCTGGTAGGTTACCCATCCTAGTACTACTCCAGCCCAAGAACGCTTAACTGCAGAGTTCTTAAGGAGTGGTTGACCGGAAAGATAAGTGCACTTTGGTGACATAGGTAACCAAATCAAATGTCTTAAACTTATTCTCATGCACCACCGTACCAGAACATGAGATGTTACATATATATAGATTTACAAATATTCAAAAATAAATATAAAGAAATTATAGACCATGAACTTAGTTAAATCCAATCACTGAACCAAAAATAAAAAATAAGAGAAAAAAGTACAGCCATATAAGGTAATGTGATGAAATGATAAAATGTGAAAATTTTAATAAAAATGGAAAGAGGGACAACATGAACATGCCTTGTCTTCTCCATCATCCTCATTAACCTAACATGTTCAAGCATCTGATCATAAAGCTGGCCTCACTCTCTTCTGCAAAACCTAACATGGCCATTATAAAGTTCAAATCATTTATAAATCATTTTTTTTTGTATAAGGCAAAAAACAACATAAGTGATATATTATTAGCCAATGAGTCTATAAACTAAAATTGATTAGATCACATTAAACAATGATTTAATGTGTAATAAAACTATAATGTAAAGTTTCCATACCAAGAGCAATCATTTTTTACTTTTACTGTTTATGGTGAGGGTAAAATCTTGCGAGATATACATGGATAAGATCATATTGTTGTGTCACAAAACATCGGAGTTCATAGAAAATAGAATCGTAGTCTCACTATATTTTTTTTCTTTTTCTAGTTCTTCTTCCAAGTGCAGAATAACCAACGATTATTTTTCCGTGAAATGTATAATATAACATTAGATATGGTTTAAACTATGCATTAATTCTATATACACATCAATATAAAATTTGAAACCTAAATTTTTATAAGATAAAAGTTACAAACTTAAAAACTTACAGTTAATAAAATTCAAAACATGTTTGAGCAAAAAAAAATTCAAAACATATATCTTCAGTATCCATATTAAAGTCGGTGAAGTGATTTTATATAAATTAGTTAAATAGTCTAAATTATATTTAGATTCGTAACGCTAATTGATATCAATAACTCTGTATTATTATTTTTTTTTCTTTTCTTTTGTTTATTTTTTGTAATTCTCGTATGTATCTTAACTATAATAATACAAATAGACAACTAATGCATGGTTGCCCAAGTGATGTCAAAACATTCTTATTGGGCTTGTAATATTTGTAATGGGCTTAACGTTTTCATTAGGTTTACATTTTTCGTGATTTACTTGTATTTGTTCAATTAATCTATTTCGGCTTATAATATATTGGCCGAAAAAAAAAGAAATGACAAGTTATAGTTTACACATTAAACATGTTCTTCTTCCAAAACTCTAAATTGATATCCACCTCTCTATATTTTGTTCTCTTTTTTTTTCTTTTTTTAATTTTTGAATTTCTCGTGTATATCTCAACTATAATAATACAAATTTACAATTAATGTATGGTTTACCCAATAAGTCACCCAAGCATCCGGTTCGAGTTTTTAAATTTTTTGAAACAAACCAAATAAACCAGATCTGAACCGAAGTATTTTTAGAGAGAAAAATTGATCGGATGTGAAGTTAAATGAATTTCGGTATTTGGTTAGGTTTAAATTACCGAATATAAGGCCCGTCTCTGGCCCATGAGAATTTGCCATGGATCCAACAAAATTTTTTAAAATTTTCTTAAAGGAAAAAGCCTAAAACGAAAAAACTGTTGAAGGCCTTACAAAATTATTTGTCTATGGCCCATAAAATGTATGAGACGGGCCTATGTAACCGAATTGGTTTTGGACACACATATAAAAGCAAAATACCTAAACCTAAATTCATTCTTCTTCTAGCTTTTCTTTTTCCGCCGCTTCCTCTCCTTCTCTTTTTTTTTCTCCTTTAATCGTTTGATTGTTCTTCTTTCTTATCTTTCAGTCAATATATATGTGGAGTAGGAGTTAAGACTTTTCGAGATCTATAAGGTATGATCTCTCAAAGATTTTTTCAGCTTTGTTTTTCTTCTTCTAATTTGAACTATTTTTAAATTTCTCTAACTTGATTGAATTTTTTTTATAGTGATGTCTTTAAAGAATCTGTTTTCAACGGCGAAGTCTTCGGGTGTCTTCAACGTGTTCAGATGTCTCAACGACGGATCTACGGCGGTGAAGTCTTAGGGTTTCATTTTTGGTTTTTATTTTGGATTTAGTTTCGAGGACCTTGTAATTAAAAAAAATCTTGTACGTGAAACAAATTTTTCAAATCATATTGTACATATTTGTTTTTGGTGTAACCGGTAAAAATTCAGAAAAAATTTAAATGATAAAATCAAACTGAAGAAAATCAGATTCAAAACGATTAAACCTAAATTTTTTATCAGTACAATTCAGTAAAAAAACTTCATATTCAGATTAAATCAATATTCCGAACAAACCGATCCAGCTAAATCAAGCAAACATATCGTCCAGAGCGACCAGTAAATGATGACAAACACTCTTATTGGACTTGTAATATTTATGATAGGCTTAACATTTTCATTAAGTTTTCATTTTTGGTTCTTTACATGTATTTGCACTACTAATCTATTCCGGCTTATAATGGATTGGCTGACTAAAACTCTAATTAATATCCACAGCTTGTGTTTTTCTTCTCTTTTTATTTTCATCTATTTTTTTGTAACTCTCTTATATACAATTAATGTATGGTTACCTAGTTTTATGTGTTTTCTCATTTTCATCACTCTTTTTGAAAGTTGAAAAAGGTCGACTGTCATTCATATAACATAAGTTGAAAACAAACATTAATAAAACAAGTCATTTTATATATTAAAGTCAAATATTACATAGATCTTTCTTCACCAATTACATGATATTAATGATGAGCTCTTAAGGATTTAATTTGCGTCTTTTATTACTTTCTTCGGTAGCCTCATCCTCACAATGAACCAACCCCATATGTTCAGCCAGTATATGTGGAGTATGAAACGAACTGTAGCATTTCATACATATAAATGGAGCGTCTGCTTCATAGGGTAGATTATATATCAAACCATCATCTTCACCTTCTTCGCTTCTTTCTTCATTCTCGTTATCAATATAGTCCCTGGTTCTTTTATGGGACTCAGTTGGATTATGAAACCTATTAACCTGTGGAGCACCTCTAGGAACATATGGCACATTATTTTGATTTTGAGACAATGAAAACTGTTGAACATGTTGATGATAAGATGATTCTTGTTGAGAATAAAAGTAACCAATGGGATTCGGAGTGGAGGTATGAAAAACATTTGGATTAGGTGTGGAGGTATGAAAAACATTTGGATTAGGAATGGGAATAGGAATGGAGGTATGAAAAACATTTGGATTAGGAATGGGATTAGGTGTGGAGGTATGAAAAACGTTTGGATTAGGAATGGGAATAGGAATGGAGGTATGAAAAACATTTGGATTAGGAATGGGATTAGGTGTGG